>JARQOD010001140.1:18905-108112 GCA_033576555.1 Oophaga sylvatica | reverse complement strand
GCCTAGCTAAAGATAAAAAATTCCTAAGGGATAAGATCACAAGATGAATTTTCCCAAAAAGGAAGTTGCAGCTAAAAACCAGTTCCTTTATGCCTACACAAAATTTCGTAAAATAATGCTCCCCCTGTGAAAAACAAGATAATAATGTAGTTACGAAGGCACCAGGGTGGTAGTCGTGGCAAGGGGCTGTATGTAGGGAGGGAGCCCGAGGAGAATTTGCATATTCCCAGTGCCTTCTGGGATAAGTGAAGAGTCTCCGCAACCTCAAGGAACACTGGATTTTGGCCGTTGCAGTTTGAAAGGGGGGACATCAGCAAACCGGGAGGATCCTGAGGAGAGAATTTGCATTTTCCCCCAGTCCCCTTCGGGGATAAGTGAAGAGTCCCGCAACCTCAAGGAACACTGGATTTTGGCCGTTGCAGCTGAAAGGAGACATCAAAAAAACCAGGGGGAGTCCGGAGGAGAGAATTTTGCAAAACCCCAAAGTGCCTTCGGGATAAGTGAAGAGTCCCACCCACGATTTCAAGGAACACTGGATTTTGGCCGTTGGAAAGGCTGAAAGGAGACATCAGCAAACCAGGGAGGATCCTGAGGAAGAATTGCAATATTCCCAGTCCCCTTCGGGATAAGTGAAGAGTTTTCCGCAACCTCAAGGAACACGGATTTTGCCGTTGCAGCTGAAAGGAGGACACAATAAACAGGGGAGGATCCTGAGGAGAAATTTGCATTTTTCCCCATGCCTTCTGGGATAAGTGAAGATTCCTCCGCTGTCATGGAAAATATATATGTATTCACGATTCAATTTATTCTATATATGCTTTTACGGGATAAAGATCTCACTTGCTAAAAATCCTGTCCAGCATATTTTGACAAAAGCTGATGCTACAATAACCCAGTCGCTTAAAACAACCCTGGCTATAGCTAAAGGGACTTTTTACCAAGGCATGGAAAAAAAGGACAGAAAAATATAATATTTTTTTACTAGTCACAAAGGAAAAACTGGGACAAAGAACAATAAACAATAAATCGCTACCTTCACCCTTTTATCATAATTAACATAATTAATCATACTTACACTAAAACACCAATAATCTACACTTTAAATTGAAAGCAAATTGACTAACCAGCCCCTTTTTTAAACTATAAAACCTTGAATGAATAAAAAACATTGGTTTTTTTTGACGAACTGTTATACTGACACTTCTGTTGTGGACAGCCCCCCCCCCCTCATTTTTCGTCGAGCGCTCAAAGAAAAGAAAATTTAAAATAAGATTGGGAACAGCAACAGCAAACACTGCAGGAAGATTTATCCAAAATTAAATTTCCATAACACCGCGAGCTCAAGGAACACGGATTTTGGCCGTTGCAGCTGAAAGGAGGACATCAAAAACCCCGGGGAGGACCCGGAGAGAATTTGCATATTCCCAGTTCCTTCTGGGATAATTTAAGAGTGCCCCCCGCGAGCTCAAGGAGCACTGGATTTTGGCCATTGCAGCGAAAGGAGGACATCAGTAAACAAGGGAGGAGTCCCGAGGAGAGAATTTGCAATTCCCAGCGCCTTTTTGGGATAAGTGAAGTCTAAATGAGCCAAGGAACATTGGATTTTGGCCATTGCGCTGAAAAGGCACATAAACCCGGGGAAAGGAGTCCCGAGGAGAGAATTTGCATATTCTCGAGACTTTCGGGGGAAAAGGAAAGTCCTGCAACCTCAAGGAACACGGAAATTTGGCTGTTGCAGCGAAAAGAGGACATCAGTAAACCAGGGGAGGAGTCCCGAGGAGAAAATTTTGCAAATTCCCAGTGCCTTTTGGATAAGAAAGATCCCGCGACTCAAGGAACACTGGTTTTTTGGCCATTGCAGCTGAAAGGAGGACATCAGTAAACCAGGGGAGAAGTCCCGATGAGAAAATTTGCTATTTCTCAGTGCCTTCTGGGACAATGAAGAGTCCCCGAGACCTCAAGGAACACTGATTTTGGCCTTGCAGCTGAAAGGAGGACATCAAAACCAGGGGAGGAATCCCGAGGAGAGAATTTGCATATTCTCATGCTTTCTGGGACAAGTGAAGAGCCCCTCCGCGACCTCAAAGGAACACTAGATTTTGGCCCGTTGCAGCTGAAAGGAGGACATCAGTAAACCAGGTGAGGAGCCCCCGAGGAGAGAATTTGCATATTCTCAGTGCCTTCTGGATAAGTGAAGAGTCTCCCCGCGAGCTCAAGAACACTGGATTTGGCCATTGCAGCTGAAAGGAGGACATCAGTAAACCAGGGGAAAGTCCCGAAGGAGAAATTTGCAAATTCTCATCCCTTTTCCGGGACAAGTGAAGATCTCCGAGACCTCAAGGAACACTGGATTTTGGCCATTGCGGCTAAAGGAGGACATCAGAAAAACCAGGGGAGGATCCCGAGAAAGAATTTGCATATTCCAGTGCCTTCTGAGAGGTGCCGCTTTGGGTTTTAGAAAAGCGTTAATCCTGCACAGAGATTGGCACTTCAGAGACGGGAGTTCTGTGGAAACTGTTTGGGTAACAATACAAGGACAGAACAAGGAAAGGACAACCATTGTAGGCATTTACACAGGCCACCCTATGCAAGCTGAAAGATATGATGAACTCTTATGCATCAAAAGGCCAATTCTCCAAAAAATAATGACATAGGGGGTCATGGGAGATTTTCAACATCAGACATTTGTTGGGAACCCCTCCAGGCAAAACTAACAGTCAAGGAAATTCTTACCTCCCTTGCTGAAAAACTTTATCTTCCAAAAGGTGGGGGGGAAAAAAAGGGGTCTGCTACCTTGGATCTAACCCTTAAACAGGGAGGAAAATTTGGTGAGGAGGTAAGAGTGGCTGGGACCCTAGAGGTAGTGACCATGCTATTTTAGAATTTTGATAACAAGAGGGGGAAGACCTGTGAAACTCAGACGTCAAGGTTAGATTTCAGAAAGGCAGATTTTAAGGGGTCAGAAAGAGAATTGGGGGATCCAATGGCTGGATATCCATAAGGACAAAAATTTCCAGGAAGGATGGAAAATCTTGAAAAAGAGATTCTCAAAGCACAATCATTAACAATTCCGAAAGAGGGAAGAATGGGAAGCATTTAAGGAAACCAGGATGGATGAACACAGAACTTAAACACACTGCTAAAAAGGAAGAAAGAAATTTTATCAAATGGAAAGAGGGAGGCATATCTAAAGAAAGAATATAATGCCGTCTGCAGAACCTGCAGGGCACAAATCAGATTATCTAAAGCGGACAATAATAAGGCTTGCAAGTGACGTCAAAAAGCAACAAAAAAAAAGATTTTCGGGATACGTCAAAAGTAAAAGAAAAGTCCAAGATGCTATAGGATTTTTACAGGATGAAAATGATTGAAATGGTAAGACAGGATGTTGAGAAGGCTGAACTTTTAAATTCCTATTTTGCATCTGTTTTCTCTCGAAAGGAAAAGTAACATCAACTGATCTTCACCTTCCTATTAAAGGAATAGAAGAATCCAGGAATACTATAAACAGAAAGACAGTGAGGAACACTTAGCTAACCTAAATGAATTCAAGTCTCCAGTCCAGATGAATTACACTCCAGATACTGAAGGAATAGCAGAAGAAATTCTTGAACCACAGATTACTGGGAGGGGCTGGGTGAGGACCCAGCGGTCATGATGCACATTGGCACAAATGACAAAGTTAGAGGGTAGGTAGGAAGGTCCTTAAAGATTATTTCAGGGAATTAGCTGCAAGCTTAAAGCAAGGACCGTCCAACGGGTATTTTCTGAAAACTGGCCGGACCGGACGTGCCACACCAGAAGGCAACGGGAGATTAGGGAGGTTAATAAGTGGCTCAAGATTTGGTGTAGGAAGGAGGGGTTTGGGTTCCTGGAGAACTGGGCCGACTTCCAGTTGGCTACAGGTTCTATGCAGGGACGGCTGCACCTCAATGGGGAGGGTGCAGCTGTGCTGGGAGAAAATGGCTAGAAGGTTGAGGAGTTCTTTAAACTAGGGACTAGGGGGAGGGTAATTCATTTTAAGGAGGGGAAGGCAGTGCGGATAGAGACCTGGGCACAAATAATGAAATTGGGGGTGGGGGTGGCATGGGGGTGGGTTAAACAGTTAATAATTTAAGAAAGAATAGAGGTTCAGAGAGATACATAAAGTGCATGTATACTAATGCCAGAAGCCTCACCAACAAAATGGCGGAATTAGAATTAAATTTTTTGTTGGAACATAATTATGACATGGTGGGGATATCTGAGACTTGGCTGGATGAGAGCCACGACTGGGCGGTTAATTTAACAGGGCTATAGTCTGTTTAGAAATGACCGTAAAAATAAGCGAGGTGGGGGTGTGTTTTATATGTAAAATCATCCTTAAAACCCATCCTGCGTGAGATCTGTGAATCTAATGAAATGTAGAGTCTCTGTGGGTGAGATTAGGGAGGGGGGAAAAATAATAAATTACTGATAGGGGTTTGTTATAAGTCCCTAAAATAAGGAAGCAACAGAGAATAAACCTCGTAAAGCAAATAGATGAAGCAGCGACTCAAGGAGAAGTCATAATTATGGGGGACTTCAACTACCCTGAAATACATTGGGAACCCGAAACCTGCAGTTTCAGCAAAGGTAATAAAATTTGTGGCAACTATGAGAGACAATTACCTTTCACAAAATATTTTAGGACCCAACAAGAGGGGGGGCACTGCTAGACCTAATATTATCCAACAGGTCAGACCGCATATCAAATATAAGGGTTGGGGGGCACTTGGGTAATAGTGATCACAAAATAATAGCTTTCATGTATCCTTTAATAAGATGTTGTAGTCGAGGGGTTACAAGGACACTAAACTTCAGGAAGGCAAATTTCCAACGGATGAGAGATGATCTTGGTGCAATAAACTGGGACGATATCATGAGACATAAAAATACACAAAAGAAAATGGGAGACGTTTATTAGTATCCTGAATAGGACCTGTGCACAGTAATATACCCTATGGGAATAAACATGCTAGAATTAGGAGGAAACCACTATGGCTAAATAGAGCTGTAAGGGGCGCAATAAGGGACAAAAAGAAAGCGTTTAGGGAATTAAAGCAGTAGGTAGTGAAGAGGCATTAAATAAATACAGAAGACTGAATAAATTCTGTAAAAAGCAAATCAAGACAGCAAAGATTGAGTCAGAGAGACTCATTGCCAGAGAAAAGTAAAATAATCCCAAAATATTCTTTAACTACATAAATAGCAAGAAACAAAAAATAATAGTGTTGGTCCCCTTAAAAATAGTCTGGGTGAAATGGTGGATGAGGATGAGGAAAAAGCCAATATGCTAAATGACTTTTTTTCAACTGTATTTACACAAGAAAATCCCAGACAGATAACATGATCAGAGATAAAAAAAATTTCTCCCCTTAAATGTCACCTGCTTAACCCAGCAGGAAGTACGACGGCGTCTAAAAATCACTAAAGTTGACAAATCCCCGGCCCGGATGGGATACACCCCCGAGTACTGCAGGAATTAAGTACAGTTATAGATAACCATTATTTTTAATCTTTAAAGATTCCATAATAACGGGGTCTGTACCACAGGACTGGCGTATAGCAAATGTGGTGCCAATATTCAAAAAGGGGGCAAAAACTGAACCTGGAAATTATAGGCCAGTGAGCTTAACATCTACTGTGGGTAAAATCCTGGAGGGTTTTTTAAGGGATACTATATTGGAGTCTCTGAAGCTGAATAACCTCATGACACAGCATCAGCATGGGTTTACGAGGGACCGTTCTTGTCAGACTAATCTGATAAGCTTTTATGAAGGGGTAAGTTCAGGACTGGACCAAGGGAATGCAGTGGACGTGGTGTTCTTGGACTTCTCAAAAGCTTTTGATACAGTGCCACACAAAAGGTTGATACATAAAATGAGAACAATGGGGATAGGGGAAAATATGTGTAAGTGGGTTAAGAACTGGCTCATGGATAGAAAACAAAGGTGGTTATTAATGGAGCACACTCGGACTGGGTCACGGTTAGCAGTGGGGTACCACAGGGGTCAGTATTGGGGCCGCTTTCTCTTTAACATATTTTTTAAAATGACCTTGTAGGGGGCATACAGAGTAGTATTTCAATATTTGCAGATGACACTAAACTCTGCAGGGTAATAAATACAGAGGAGGATAATTTTATATTACAGGAGGATTTATGTAAACTAGAAGCTTGGGCTGATAAATAGCAAATGAGCTTTAATGGGGATAAATGTAATGTCATGCACTTGGGTAGAACAAATAAGATGTATAATTATGTGCTTAATTATAAAACACTGGGCAAAACTGTCACTGAAAAAGACCTGGGTGTATGGTGGACGACAAACTCACATTTAGTGGCCAATGTCAGGCAGTTGCTGCCAAGGCAAATAAAATAATGGGATGCATTAAAAGAGGCATAGATGCTCGTGAGGAGAACATAATTTTACCTCTATACAAGTCACTGGTGCGACCACACTTAGAAACTGTGTGCAGTTCTGTTCTCCGGTGTATAAGAAAGACATAGCTGAACTGGAGCGGGTGCAGAGAAGAGCGACCAAGGTTATTAGAGAACTGGGGGGTCTGCAATACCAAGACAGGTTATTACACTTGGCTTTATTTAGTTTGGAAAAAAAAGGCTTAGGGGTGATCTTATTACAATGTATAAATATATGAGGGGACAGTACAAAGACCTTTCTAATGATCTTTTTACTCTTAGACCTGTGACGGGGACAAGGGGCATCCTCTACGTCTGGAGGAAAGAAGGTTTAGCCATAATCACAGACGCAGATTCTTTACTGTAAGAGCAGTGAGACTATGGAACTCTCTGCCGTCTAATGTTGTAATGAGTGATTCCTTACTAAAATTTAAGAAGGGACTGGATGCCTTTCTTGAAAAGTATAATATTACAGGCTATATTCACTAGTTTCCTAATATAGCGTTGATCCAGGGAGCTAGTCTGATTGCTGTATGTGGAGTCGGGAAGGAATTTTTTTCCCCAATGTGAAGCTTACTGTTTGCCACTTGGGTTTTTTTTGCCTTCCTCTGGATCAACATGTTAGGGCAGGTTAGGATAGGATATGGGTTGAACTAGATGGACTTAAAGTCTTCCTTCAACCTTAATAACTATGTTACTATGTTACTGTCCATAATCTTTGAAAATTCTTGGAGAACAGGAGAAGTCCCAGAAGACTGTAGAAGAGCAAATGTTGTTCCTATCTTCAAAAAGGGGAAGAAGGTGGACCCAGGGAACTACAGGCCGGCTAGTCTGACTTCTATACCAGGAAAGATCTTTGAACAAATTATTAAAGCACATGTATGCAAGTACCTGGATAAGAATGAAGTGATTAAACAGAGTCAGCATGGGTTTGTAACTAATAAGTCATGTCAGACTAACTTAATTTCCTTCTATGACAGAATCACTGACTGGGTGGATCAGGAAATGCTGTACATATAGTATATCTTGACTTCAGCAAAGCATTTGACAAAGTATCTCACACAATCCTTATTGAAAAAATGACTAAGTATGGAATGGACAAGGCAACTGTTAGGTGGATTCATAACTGGCTTAGTGATCGGACCCAAAGAGTGGTCGTAAATGGCTGCACATCCAGTTGGAAGAATGTCTCAAGTGGGGTACCACAAGGCTCTGTTTTGGGCCCTGTATTGTTCAACATCTTTATCAATGATTTAGATGAAGGAATTGAGGGTAAACTGATCAAATTTGCCAATGACACAAAGCTAGGAGGGTAGCTAATACTAGAGAAGAGAGAGAGGATTCAAAAAGATATAAATAAACTGGAGCAGTGGGCAGCAACTAACAGAATGGATTTTAACAGGGAAAAATGCAAAGTACTACATCTGGCAATAAAAATGAAAAAAGCATATACAAAATGGGAGGAATAGGGCTAAGTAACAGCACATGTGAAAAAGACTTGGGTATACTAATTGATCACAGACTGAACATGAGTCAACAGTGTGATGCAGCAAAAAAGGCAAATGCAATTCTAGGATGTATCAACAGAAGCATACAGTCTAGATCACGTGAGGTCATTATTGCCCTCTACTCCTCTTTGGTCAGACCTCATCTGGAATACTGTGTCCAGTTTTGGGCACCACATTTTAAAAAAGACATCAACAAACTGGAGCAAGTTCAGAGAAGAGCCACCAGAATGGTGACCGGTCTGCAAACCATGTCCTGTGAGGAACGGTTGCAGGATTTGGGAATGTTTAGCTTGCAAAAAAGAAGACTGAGAGGAGACTTAATAGCTGTCTACAAATATCTCAAGGGCTGTCACATTGTAGAAGGATCATCTTTATTCTCAGTTGCACAAGGAAAGACTAGAAGCAATGGGATGAAACTGAATGGGAGAAGACACAGATTAGATATTAGAAAAAACTTTTGACAGTTAGGGTGATCAATGAGTGGAACAGGCTGCCACGAGAGGTGGTGAGTTCTCCTTCAATGGAAGTCTTCAAACAGAGACTGGACAGACATCTGTCTGGGATGATTTAGAGAATCCTGCTTTGAGCAGGGGGTTGGACCAGATGGCCCAGGAGGTCCCTTCCAACTCTACCATTCTATGATTCTATGGTTCCCACTCCCTGGCACCCCACAGATAAACCACAATGTCCCTTCTGCTGCATGTGCAGCAGAACACTTATGGTCACTGTCAGAGTCCTTTTCAGTTCTGTCATCCTGGCTCCACGTATCCGAGCTCCACAAAACATCACAGAGTCACAGTTCTTTTCCAACAGTTGAACTTTACTAATCAATAGGGCATCCATCACACTGGCAGCACAGGTTAAACACAGAGACACCTTATCTTTCCCTGCCATCCAGTCAGCCTCTATCCTCTCCATCAGCTCTGTTCCCCTTCTCCGGGCAATCCCTGCAGTTTCTCTGGACAGTCCGTGTTCCATCCATGCCTTTAGCGTCACCAGCTCCCTGTCAGCCCCTCATCCCGTTCCAATAGGGAAAGGTGTCGGGAACACCATCTCCGCTGCTCCCGCCCGGTCATAGATCCCGGATCCTTCTTGGGATGGTCCTTTTGAACTGGCACCCGACTGCACACTTCACCACCTGGGGCCCCTTACTGACAAAGCAGCTTAATCCCCACTGCCTGTAACTCGTCTGCCTTACTGCTCCTCACACCTTGCCTTGCGTAAGGCTGCCCAGTCTCTGGCTCTATACAGGAAGTGCCTCCCCTATATCCCGGCAACGGCCGTCTTTACAGAGGGGATTTTTGACCATCTCCTGCAAATAAAGATTACATAAAATCAGATGTCTCAGAGTTCAAGTGACATTTGTTGTATCTTTATAGCACTGATATTACACCTTATTACTAATCTACTATATAATCATCTAATTCTGTCTGTCTGTAACGGAAATCACGCGTCGCTGATTGGTCGCACCCGGCTGGATGCGACCAATCAGCGACAGGCGCAGTCTGGCCGCGAATTGGCGCAGGATTTGAACCACGCATGCCAACACTATTGTCGGGAGATGTCCCGAAGGTAGCCACGGGTCATCTCCTGCCGCATGGAGGTCAGCGGCGAAGCAGCCGGGAGATGACCGGCGCCAGCCGGTCATCTCCCTGCTGCTTGCAGCGGAAGTACCCCAACCGGCGGCCTCCACGTAAACCTCAGCAGCAGCCTCCACATACACACCACCAGCAGCAGCCTCTATATACCCCAGCAGCAGCAGCCTCCACATATACCCCAGCAGCAGCAGCCTCCACATATACCCCAGGAGCAGCCTCCACATACACCCCAGCAGCAGCAGCCTCCACATATACCCCAGCAGCAGCCTCTATATACCCCAGCAGCCTCCACATACACCCCAGCAGCAGCAGCCTCCACATATACCCCAGCAGCAGCCTCCACGTACACCCCAGCAGCAGCAGCCTCCACATATACCCCACCAGCAGCAGCCTCCACATATACCCCAGTAATGAAATTTTACCGCACACTCATAAAGATAAATTTGCAAGGTGAGAATTTATTAACAATATCAAAATCATAGGAGCAAAAGCAGGAATACAAGGTCTGAAGCGATATAAATATAATGACGTTTCGGCTCTACCAGAGCCTTACTCATGTACTCGCTGTGGATAGAAAAGAAACGTGTAAATGACATACAAAACGTATATATACAAAAAAAGGGGAGGGGGAAGAACATATCAAAGAAACAATAATACTGTACATTATATAAACATCTCCATTGAAAAAAATCATAAAAAATTCAATTTCTCATATAATAAGAGATTTTTTAAAAAATTGAAATTTGAGCAGAAAATAACAATGAGGTGTACTGGTACCATAGAGAGTGATCCCACATACAACATAAAACAACAATTATTACCTCAGTCCAAGATGTGATTGAAGGTAGATAAGGATAGAAATTAATATTCCCAGAAAATTAGGGTAGCTGCAAAGAATGGTGATAATATTACTAATGGAACCAATAAAAGGTGTGTATTAATTAGGGGAAAAATACCTGTGTCCTGCAGCCCTAGTGGGGTAGTTGCCCAATATAACTGAGATCTAAGAGTATAACATAATGTCAGTGACCGCTGTATATAAGCGGTGTAAGAAGTGCCCCAAAAGGATTAAGAAGATACCTGTTGTCGATATTGTGAAAATTATCAGTGTGCCAGAGGCAGGGTTGAACCTATGGGAATAAGCAGTAATGAGCTGACCCATTGTAACAGAACCGCTGCAATTTGGCGGTTTGGGAGAAGATTCAGAAAGGCGCCCCGCTGATAAGAAGCACAATACCTGGCTGATCGCTAGTCCGGGATACAGCAGCGCTCCCGCGCCTTGCTGTGGTAATGGTGTGTAGTCTGTGCATGCGAGACGCTCATTTACGAGCGCCCGGCCGGAAGTCAGGCATCCAGACCGGAAGTGACGTTGCGTCACTGGGGCGCTGATACTGATCATGCGCAATGGTCCTGCTCAGAGATTAAAATGTAGCTGGCCAAAGTAGTGACTACTAGAGTCTGAGAAAACTGACAAATATGATTAAATAAAGGAGAAACCTGGTGGATATATTACTCTGATCGGCTTTTAATGGGTAGTATTCATTATATATGATATTAATGGGGCACTAGGGTTGTAAATAGTCATAGGCAGGACTAATGTGACAACTAAGTGTTGCTAAGGGGAACGTAAAAAATGAAAAAAATGAAAAATAAAAAACAAAAATAATAATGAAAATAAAAAATTGGTCATAGGGGTTGGACTGGTAAAAAAAAAAAAGGCAGGGAAAAAAAGGGGCAGAAACCAGAGGGTTGAGTAAACTCACCTTTGGTAGTGGAGAATTAGCGGGTTTGTAAGATAATGGGAGACATTAGTATATATTATATATATATTTATTTATCTAAGCCAATCAATTTCTCTGTTAAGCCCTTTAGGGGCCAGTGTGTCCAATTTGTGCATCCAGAAGGTTTCCCTCAGTTTAAGAGTCTAATGTGATCACCACCTCTTCTCGGACGTGGTACACCTTCTATTATCTGAAATTTCAGTTGTGCCACAGAATGTCTCAGTCTAGAAAAGTGATCAGGCAAAGGAAGCCAGTTTTTTGGACACCTAATAGTGGATTTATGACTGGCAATGCGATCTTTTATATGCTGGGTTGTCTCCCCAACATACAAAAGACCGCATGGACACTTTATCAGATATATTACTGTGTAGCCCAGCTGTGCCTGGAGTCACATTTCCCCAGGGGGATGCACCAAAAGTAAACCCACAGAGACCTGATATGCACACAACAAACCTTCACCATTTCCTAGAGCCAACAGAGGGAGCTCTTTCAGAGTATATAAGAGTAGTGAAGACACAGCAGTTACCTCAGAACACCTCAGATTACCTCAGATGAGATGAGATCAGATCTGTGAGAGATTAGCTGAGAGTGTGAGACAGTTTATTCACCTCAGAGCTGAGAGGAGTAGAGAGTTGTGAGAGAATCTGAAGACTGCAGCTTGAGCTTAGTTCAAAGAGTGGAGGCTAGTAAGAGTGGAGAAAGATAGCCACTTCAGCCTGGTCAGAACTGAGTCAACTGAGTGTAGTTTCAGTGAGTCAGCGTGCCGACGCTTTGAGAGCGGTGAAGAGAAAGAAGAATCAGCTAACCTCTGCTAGTGTGCTTATGTTATCGGTCGGAGTAGAACGAAAGGCGAGTGGACGTGAAGAAGAGAGTAACGGAGGTTGAAACAGCATTGATAGCTTACTTCTACTCTGAATACCGGACACCGGGTCCGAGCTTGCTAGCATCTACACGACTAGTAGGAGATACCGGAGACCCTGCTGGACTACAGTCATGGCCAAAAGTTTTGAGAATGACACAAATATTATATTTTCACATGATCTGCTGCCCTCTGGTTTTTATGTGTGTTTGACAGATGTTTTTATCACAGACAGAAATATAATAATTGCAAACATATGAGTAACAAAAGCTTATATTGACAGTTAGAATGAGTTAATGCAGCAAGTCAATATTTGCAGTGTTGACCCTTCTTCAGGACCTCTGCAATTCTCCCTGGCATGCTCTCAATCAAACTTCTGGACCAAATCCTGACTGATATAAGTCCATTCTTGCACAATCAATGCTTTCATTTTGTCAGAATTTTTAGGTTTTTGTTTGTCCTCCCGTCTCTTGATGATTGACCACAAGTTCTCAATGGGATTAAGATCTGGGGAGTTTCCAGGCCATGGACCCAAAATCTCTATGTTTTGTTCCCTGAGCCATTTAGTTATCACCTTTGCTTTATGGCAAGGTGCTCCATCATGCTGGAAAAGGCATTGTTGATAGCCAAACTGCTCTTGGAGGGTTGGGAGAAGTTGCTCTTGGAGGACATTCTGGTATCATTCTTTATTCATGGCTGTGTTTTTAGGCAAGACTGTGAGAGAGCCGGTTCCCTTGGCTGAGAAGCAACCCCACACATGAATGGTTTCCAGATGCTTAACAGTTGGCATGAGACAAGACTGGTGGTAGCGCTCACCTTGTCTTCTCCGAATGAGGCGTTTTCCTGATGTCCCAAACAATTGAAAAGGGGATTCATCAGAGAAAATAACTTTACCCCAGTCCTCAGCAGTCCACTGCCTGTACCTTTTGCAGAATATCAGTCTGTCCATGATGTTTTTTTCTGGAGAGAAGTGGCTTCTTTGCTGCCCTCCTTGAGACCAGGCCTTGCTCCAAGAGTCTCCGCCTCACAGTGCGTACAGATGCACTCACATCTGCCTGCTGCCATTCCTGAGTAAGCTCTGCACTGCTGGTAGCCCGATCCCGCAGCTGAAACACTTTTAAGAGACAGTCCTGGTGCTTGCTGGTCTTTCTTGGGCGCCCTGAAGCCTTTTGGCAACAATGGAACCTCTCTCCTTGAAGTTCTTGATGATGCGATAGATTGTTGACTGAGGTGCAATCTTTCTAGCTGCGATACTCTTCCCTGTTAGGCCATCTTTGTGCATTGCAATGATGACTGCACGTGTTTCTTTAGAGATAACCATGGTTAACAGAAGAGAAACAATGATGCCAAGCACCATCCTCCTTTTAAAGTGTCCAGTGGTGTCATTCTTACTTAATCATGACAGATTGATCTCCAGGCATGTCCTCATCAACACCCACACCTGTGTTAATGGAGCAATCACTGAAAAGAGGTTAGCTGGTCCTTTTAAATCAGGGCTGTAATGATGTTGAAATGTGTTTTGGGGGATAAAGTTCATTTTCTAGTCAAATATTGACTTTGCAAGTAATTGCTGTTAAGCTAATCACTCTTTATAACATTCTGGAGTATATGCAAATTGCCATTAGAAAAAGTGAAGCAGTAGACTTTGTAAAAATTAATATTTGTGTCATTCTCAAAACTTTTGGCCATGACTGTACAGGTCGCAGGGGCCCAAGAGTGTTGATACGTAACCGGGTCAGGAGTCCGGTCGGCCAAGCATTAGAGACACTGTTCTATCCAAGAGAAGGCCTCACCACAAAGTCAGCCGGGCGTATAAGTGAAGACAGAGTTCAGAGTTAGACTTCGTTTCATATAGGTCAGAAACTCACACAACAGGAGTAAGGAGGCCCTACACCTACTCAGTGGGAATACTGGACATGCATCCTCCACCCTGCCAGCTTCCCGGACGTGCCTGCAACTACCATCAGTAAAGGTACAGAAAGAGACTTCCGTGTGTGTGTCTGCATTATTGCTCCTGTGGCTGAAAGCCCCTTAGCCCCTTCTCCGTCCTGCACCCCAACACCGCCATCTACCCTGAGGGACCCAGTCTTGCCTGTGGAAGACTTAACACCTTGCTGCCCAATAACAACCCCTCAGTGGATCTACACTGCAGCGCTGGTCGCCCTGACCAGGTACCACAGGTGGCGTCACGAACAAACTGTAAATACTTTATTCCCCTGTAAATATCCCACATTTGAGGTGAGCCCCAGGGCCACGGACCGAGCTGTGCTACCCGTGACATCCCCCATTGAAGTGAACGGGCTCGGTGCCGAGTACCCCACAGGCCCTGGCTGTGCGACTCATCTTAACATTTGAATTACAGGTAAAAAAATCTTTGATAGGAAAGGATTTACACGTTTCTCTTCTATCCACAGCGAGTACATGAGTAAGGCTCTGGTAGACCCGGAACGTCGTTATATTTCTATCACTTCAGACCTTGTATTCCTGCTTTTGCTCCTATGATTTTGATATTGTTAATAAATTCTCATCTTGCAAATTTATCTTTATGAGTGTGCGGTAAAATTTCATTACTATGATATCGGACTAATGTGTCCATTGTACCAGCACCTCCATTGCTATATGACCTGAGTGCACGCCAACTATTCCTTTACAATTTATTGTCATTGGCAGTGGCACCGGTCACCTCCTACCACTTTCATGTCTACCGACATATTTGTTTATGATTTGGCTACAAGTTCTAATATATTATCTAAAGTTACTGGTTCCAACGAGTTCCTGAAAACTCCTGCCAATGAGCTAAGGACCAGGGACTATGAGAAAGAAAGACAAAAATTAGTCTCCTATGACCTGCACTGTATCACATTAGCAGAGTACCATAGGCAGAGTAAAATTCCCAGAGGGCTTAGGAGTAATCTCCGCCCAACCCTTTTCTCTGATAACCCTGAATTTTGCGAAAAATATAAAAATATCCTCAATAAAGGTTCCTTGGATATTATCATTTTAACAATTGAGTATCTTCAAAAATCTATAATAGAAAAAAAACAGAATATACAAGCGATAGAGGCACAATTGTCGACCGCTATTCCGACAGCAGAGTGGACCGCATTAAAGTATAAAACGGATAGGATTCTGTTCGATCATCAGAAATCTCTTCAGGAACGAAAGAGACAAAAGTTTCAACGTGACTTGGATGACTATTCTGTGAACAGAGTTTATAGATGGAGCGATACTTCTGGCTCCTGGCGCAGACCACAATTCCGACGAGGCAATGGCTCCTTCAGCTCAGAAAGCGATTCATCTACCAATTCAGGGAGAAATCGTTTTTTATCCAGACCGCGCAGGGGAGGATACCGACACGCAGACCCACCAGGAGATCAAGGAGATCGTATGACTACCCGCTCTCAGGTGAGAGGTCAGATCTAGTGGTCAACATCTCAGACTACCTTCTCTCCCCTGCCGAACTTAATGTTTTGCAAAAGGGATTATCCTTTTGCCCAACTCTTAAATGGGATTCTTTCCAACTCGAACGAGATTTGGAACGCTTCTTCCGGAACGTGAGATTAAAAACACACTTTGGTATACTCCCTGCCTCTGATGAAAGAATATCATCAACATCTGTTACCACTTCCTCTTCTCAGCTTTCAATTTCACAACTTGGTCTCCGTAATCCTAGTAAATTTTCACCACCACGTACCTATCAGGCAACCGAGACTTTTATCTCTCTAGTTGATCGTGACATCAAATGCTTTCACGTCAAGCACAACTCGGCTCTTTTCCTCCACATTCTAATCTTTCACTATTGGAGAAACAGGCTCTCAACACCCTTAGTAATAATAGGAATATCATAATCAAACCAGCTGTTAAGGGTGGTGCTATGGTGGTAGTGAATCGGACTGATTACAACAATGAAATTCAGAGACAGTTATCTGACCATAATACCTATAGCATTATTCCCAATGATCCAGTATCTACCATTAGTAACAAGATCAAGTCCCTTCTCAAGATATACTCTGATCGCCATACCCAGGGGCGTATCCGGGGGGGGCAGCCGGGGCATGTGCCTAATGCGGCGGTCCGCAGTGTTTCCCCCGCCGCTGCGTTCTGCCGCCCCGGGCCTGAGAGTCGGTGGCTCCCTGTGCCGGCTGTCAAGCTGACAGCCGACGCAGAGAAGCTGCTGCGTGCCGGCTCCCAGGGATCAATTGCACTGGCGTCTATACAGACGCCATTACAATTGAAGCTCTGACCGCCGGGTCAGAGCGACATCTGCAGTGTGATCAGGTCATGTGATCATGCTGCTGACGTCACTCGCCGGCGGCGCCCAGAAGGGTGAAGACTGGTGGTGAGTGTGCTCCACTATGGAGCTGAAGATACCACCGAAGATAAATGGGGGACATACTGTGTGAGTGTGTGTGTATGGGGGGATGAATTTGGATTGGGGATGGTGGGTTCTTTTATGTGGGGGGGATTTGGAGTGGGGATGGGGGCTATTTTATGAGTGGGGGGATTTGGAGTGGGGATGGGGGCTACTTTATGTGGGGGATTTGGAGTGGGGATGGGGGGCTATTTTATGTGGGAGGATTTGGAATGGGGATGGGGGGTTCTTTTATGAGTGGAGGGATTTGGAGTGGGGATGGGGGCTATTTTATGTGGGGGGATTTGGAGTGGGGATGGGGGTTCTTTTATGTGTGGGGGGATTTGGAGTGGGGATGGGGCTATTTTATGTGGGGGGATTTGGAGTGGGGATGGGGGGTTATTTTATGTGGGGGGATTTGGAGTGGGGATGGGGGTTATTTTATGTGTGGGGGGATTTGGAGTGGGGATGGGGGGTTCTTTTATGTGTGAGGGGATTTGGAGTGGGATGGGGGGTACTTAATGTGTTTGGGGGGATTTGGAGTGGGGATGGGGGTACTTAATGTGTGTGGGGGGTTCTTAATGTGTGTGGGGGATTTGGAGTGGGGATAGGGGCATTTAATATGTGTGGGGGATTTGAGGGTACTGAAGAGTATGTATGTATGAGGGCATGTATGAGGAAACAGTATGGGGGATGGTTGCAGACAGTATGGGGAGCGAATGGGTGAATTTATGTGGACACGGTATGGGGAGTGAAGGTGATGGGATGTGTGCAGACAGAGTATGGGGAGTCGGGTATGTATGAGTAGACAGTATAGAGAGTGAAGGGGTAAATATATGAGGAGACAGAATGCTGAACAGAGCGGATGTGAGAGGAGACAGTATGAGGAGGGAGGGGAATAGTGTGAGGCGACAGTATATTGCAGATATTTTTATTTAGGGGCATTATAATGACTCTTCTGTCTTTAAGGGCATCGTGTGGAGAGTTGCTGCAGAAGAGCGGAGAAGATGGAGGTCTGCAGAGACGGCTGAGGATGAGAAAACTCATCATGGGATCTGGACAAGATGAAGAAAAGGAGAACGACTCCAGAGACGACGTCATCTATAAGGTACCTGGATGTAAATATTTTGGAAATTGACTAATTCTCATGTCTTTATTTGTTAGGAGCATTAAAGGGGTTCTCCAGGTCTGTGTCACATAGAATGACTGCAGACTCAGCACAAACTTGGAGAACCCCTTTAATGCTCCTAACAAATAAAAACATGAGAATTAGTCAATTTCAGAATTCTCAGTGCTCACTGCACACTGTTAGGATTCTCTCGTGCCGGTAATTTACATACAAGCGGTCACATGCTGACTAGGCATGTGTGGCCTCACTCAATGAAAATGAACGGAGCGAGGCCGGGCACGTCTAGTCGGAATGTGGCCAGAAGTATATAAATCACATGCTTGTGCTGACATGACCATGCACTCTTGCCACCGGTAAGGGAGAATCCTAAAAGTGTGCAGTGCATTCGTTGTGAGAATTCAGAAGCTGCAATGTCAGGATTCAGCTCTGCAGGTTCCAGCAGTCGTCACATGGACACTTCACTCATATGCGACTTTCATACTTATGGTCCTGTGACAACGAGCTTCTCTTCCTGCTTCTCTCAGATTTTTCACTGAACATTGAGAGCATTAGGGAGAGCAACTCGTCGGTACATGACTAAGTGTGCAAATCGCATGTGTGCTGGGGGTGGGGGGGGCGCCGAGCCGAATTCTTGACCTGGGTGCCAGAAAGCCTAGATACACCTCTGGCCATACCATCGATCAACAGACCGTTAAATTTCTCACTAATCTCCACCCCATTACGCCTGTTTTCTATACTTTACCCAAAATCCATAAATCTCTCCAGAACCCACCCGGAAGACCGATTGTAGCCTCGACTGATTCTGTTTTATCGCCGTTATCTATATTTCTAGAAAAAATACTCAGAGCACTTATTAAACGTACCAAATCTTTTCTCCTTGATACGGGACATTTTTTGAAGGTCATCCAGCAGTTAGGGACCATACCACCAGCAGTATCCTCGCCACCCTGGACATAAATAGTCTCTATACGTCGATAGCCCATGACAAAGGTATTGAAGCCGTTAAAACACTGTTGGAGTCCTCTAATCTATCTACCGATTCTATCCAATTGTGTCTGGATCTTTTACACCTCGTGTTACACGAAAATTATTTTCTATACGAGGACACATATTATGTCCAGAAGTGCGGTACCGCGATGGGCGGAAATGTAGCGCCTGCGTACGCCAATACATTCATGAATTCCTTTGAAACTAGTTATGTATATCCTAATGAATTATTTCTCCGCTTTGCACTTGGGTACCATCGCTATATCGACGACATATTCTTTGTGTGGACAGGTTAGAATAATTCCTTGTTGGAATTCCACTCCTACCTTAATTCAATCTTTCCAGAATTACAATTTTCTCTAGAACACAATACAGAGTCAATTCCCTTTCTGGATACCAAGGTATCACAGGACTCCCATGGCCATCTATCTACAGATCTCTATTGCAAACCTACGGACAGGAACAACCTCCTACATTATTCTAGCTGTCATCCAAAATCAACTAGGAACAGTTTGCCACGCTCTCAATTCAACAGGGTATCACGCATAGTGTCTGACAAACAGATACTTGAAACTAGACTTGACACCATGTCTCAAAAATTCCAAGACAGGTGCCATCCTTCGAGGCTATTACACGAGGAAAAAATTCGGGCCCTTACACCCCCTTCTCCTCATCCTCCTACGTTCCCCAAAGAAAGGATACCTTTTGTACATTCTTTTCATCCCCTGATGCCCAAGGCATATTCCATTATTAAAAAGCACTGGCCACTTTTGGCTAAAGCCTATCCTAACATTCCCTCATTTGAAGCTCCAGTCCTCATTTGTACAAAACGACCTCCAAATATTAGGGACAAACTTAAAAGGGCCGATATTGGTAGTGCATTTGTGTAGCCCAGCTGCGCTTGGTGCCACATGTACCCTGGAGGATGTACGGAAAGGTAAATCCATGATAATCTATAAGCACACAACACTTCACATTTTTCCTGGTTCCACCAGAGGGAGCCCTTGAGACAGTAGTGAGATGAAGGCAGTCTAGCTGCGAGTTAGCTAGTCGTTGGTGTTACCTCAGAACAGCTCAGAACGGCAGTTACCTCAGACGAGCTGAGAGGGAGAGATAAGATCTCCTCAGAACACTGGAGAGAGACTCCTGTCAGATTAGCCTGAGGGCTGAGGAAGTCTGAGCGAGAAGCTGACATCTACTGCTGCCTGTGCTTATGTTAAATGTGCGAGTAGGATGACAGGCAAGTGGAAAAGGGAAAGAGAGAGTGACTGAGGAGAAATAGCATCGATAGCTTACCTCCACTCTGCACCACCGGACACCGGGTCCGAGCTTGCTAGTATCTTCACAGCTAGTGGGAAAAACCGGAGACCCTGGACTTCAAGTCGCAGGGGCCCAGCAGTGCTGATACGTAACCGAGGTTAGGAAGACGGGGTCTGGCAGGTACCGCCATAGAGACACTGTTCTGTCCACAAAAAGACCTCATCACAAGATCAGCCGGGCGTAGCAAAGAGAACGGAGTTAAACTTTGTTTCATGCAAGTTAGAAACTCACACACAAAAAGACGTAAGGAGGCTTACACCTACTCAGTGGATTATTGGACGTGCATCCTCCACCCTGACGGCCTTCCGGGACGTGCCTGCAACTTCGTCACCAGTAAAGGTACAGAAAGAGACTGTCTTGTGTGTGTCTGCATTATTGCTCCTTCATCCCTATGTGTAGCCCTGGTACACAATACCAAGAGGATGAGTGGAGAGGTAACAGTTAAGGTCTCTTCATGACATCACGTACACTTCTGACACACCCAGCAGGGTGTGGAAGGGAGTGATTTCTAGTCAGTCAGTTTCCTGTCCTTGGACAGAGTAGACGTGTCCAGTTTGAGCCTGTCAGCAGTTCAGAAAGTGGAGGCTGGTACAGGTGGTCTAATTCACCTTAGCCTAGTCAGAGCTGTGCCCCACTGGAAGAAAGACTGAGCTAACTATTAAGAGTCGAGCAAATCGAAGGGCAAAGTGGAAGGAAGATAATTGGAAAAGTGCTTTTGACTTGGAAAAGTCCTGCACATTGCAACCGGTCACTGGGACCGAAGGATCACTATTAGCTACAAGCATAGTGAAGAGAAAACCAGAGATTTACCGGACCCTAGGTCGCGGCAAACAAGCCCCTTATAGTCAGTACGTAACTGGGGTCAGGGGAGTGAAGACTTTGAGTCAGTGCACGACAAGATAAGAATTCAGCTCTCTCGCAGGAAGGCTTCACCACAAATCTGACTGGGCAGAACAGCTTTGGAAAGCTGGAATCATAGAGGGGACTACGCTTCAGGCTGGTCGTACTCATCTTCATTGGACAGTAAAGGAGGCCCCTAACTTGCTTAGCTGTTGCCTCAAAGCTCATCCTCCATCAACCCCATCAGCCTCCCTGGGACCTGCCTTATCATCTTGCAAGTAAAGGTATGGAAAGACGCTGACCGTGTGAGACTGAGTTATTATTGCATGCCTGCACAATCCCTACCTAACTACCGACCTGAGGGAAGAGTCCCACCTGTAGGGGACCCGACATCTAGCTGCATCACCATCCCCTCAGAGATCTACAGCAGCGCTGGTACAAATTACCAGAAGACTACAGGTGGCGTCACGAACTGTATATAAATCTATCCCCTGTAAATATTCCCCCAACATACGCCAGACCGCCAGGGGCCCCAGACCGAGCCACAGCTACCTGTGACAATCCCCATAGACTTCTACGGGCTCGGCTCTGAGTACCCCATTGCCCTGGTAACCCACAATTGTGGTGGCGGGTCGACACAAAACTTTGGCGTCACGAACAGGATACGAAACTTGCATCATTGTGAGCCCTGTGTGCCTGTGGATTGTTTTTGTGAAAAAGGACTGTTTGCATTTTTGGCGCCAAAATCGCCATTTTTGTCGCCATATTCGCGCCCTCAGGCGCTGGAGAAGAAGGAGGGCATACCTGAAAGAGAGCGCAAAGTCTTGGACACGCCCCCGGCTCTGACTCAGCGGCAGGTCCTGCAACAGGAAGTGAACGCTCTGACATCAGAGCGCCTGCGACGAAGGTCCTGTTCCCACTGCGGTGCCTGTGAAGTAGCAGCATCTGAAACCGGTAGGCTCCGTTTAACCAAGGGGGCGCTAAGATGTCACAACAACCGGCTGACAGTGCGGCCCCGGTCGGAGTCCCCAATCCCGCACCGTCTGGTATTGTAGCGCCAGATGGGGGCGCAGGCCCTGCACCCAGTCCGGTAGTCCCGATTATGCCACTAACGCTCCCATATATGCCTGGGGCGAAATGGCTTCCCCAATACAGCGGTGGGCCAGGCACATTAGCAAGCTTCAAGCGGAAGTTATGCAGCATCCTAGAAATGTACTCCATGCCTGAGAGACAAAAAGCTGCTGTGCTAATAGGGCAGCTAACTGGCGCTGCTGAAAGGGAAGTGGAGACTTGGGATACCGTTGATCAGGAGTCGGTACCTGCGATCTTCCTGAAGCTACATGCCATATTTGAAGACCGCACAGAAACGGATCTCCGGATGGCCTTCTATCACTGTTCACAACAGCCAGGTGACAGCATCCGGGACTATGCTTGCCGACTACAGGGAGCCCTGAGAGCCCTCAAGCAAATTAACCATTTAAATGCTATCGACGAGAATAGAATGCTGAAAGAACAATTTATACAGGGATTGAGATCCCCAGAGGAACGCAGAACTGTAAATTGGTGGTCCTTAGATCATCCGGATGCTACCTTTGATGCCCTAAAGGACATGGCAATAAAAGGGCTGCGGCCCCTGGGCAAACCTGAGGTGGCCACCCAACATCATCAGGCTGAAGTCACTCCGGAACCGGCAGTAACCCCCTTTTCCCCGCTAGTGGCTGAAGCCAAAGCGCAGGTGACACCTCCTAGTGAATTGGACTGTCTGCGCTCAGAGGTGCGCCAGCTGACTAAAAATCTGGCTGCTGTGATGAGTGCCCTGCAGCTGCGGAAAGAGGAGGAAGGGAAGATCTTGTTAGCTGACTGCCCAGAGGACGTTCCGTGGATGCACCGGAGAAGAAAGAAGACGTCGCCCCCCCGGAGGAGGACAACGCCACCCCCAGGAGCAACCTCTGATCAACACCCTCCTCGTCGAGAGATCATCTGTTACCGCTGCAACCGGAAAGGTCATCTGTCTACACAGTGTCCTTTAAACGGGCAGAACCTGGGTCCAAGGGCCAACACCCAGGAGAATACCCGTCAGGCCCCCTAGACTGGAACCGCAGGTATGTGGGCGGGCGACCCTACCTGTCTATTATTCTAGATGGTATTGCTGTTCCAGCATTGTTAGACACTGGGTCCCAGGTGACCCTAATACCTGATGCTCTATATACCAAGTACTGGTCAATGGACAGTCTTAAACCTCCGAGCCTTGACTTTACTGTGTATGCTTCTAATGGTCTTCCTGTAGAAGTACTCAGAACAAAATGTGTAGATGTAAAGGTGGGCAGAGAGGAGTTGAAAGACCAAGGGCTTCTGGTAGTAAAGACTGTAAATGAGAGAACGGTTTAAACATAATTTTGGGTACTAACATTATCGGTAATTGTTTGGGAGAAGTTGTGTTCTTGCTCCAACAGCTCGCTGAGATTGCCCGACCAAGGCAGAGAGGAGTAATCCAAAGAGAGATCCGGGCCCTGGTGTGTCAGCAGCAAGCGAAGCTTACCGACGGCGAAATTGGTAATGTACGGGTCACTGACTCGGATCCTATTGTGATACCCCCAATGAGTGAAATGATCATTTGGTGCAGGGCGGCCATAGGTCTGAGAGGACAGAATTACCAAGCTGTAGTAGAACCCCACCATTCAGAACATAGACCTACACTTATGACTGCTAGAGGAGTAGTAGAAGTGGTGAATGGAAGAGTACCGGTACGGCTTCTCAATTGGGGAGATGATGAGGTAAATTTACCCCGTTATGCAACCATTGCTAAACTTCATGCTGTTGATAATAATTCTATTCTCCCGGCTGAGTCCTTAGACTCCTGTCAAATAGAGGAGGACAATGACCCAGCAACTCAGGTGGCGGAATGGTGTCAGCAACTCCATGTTGGGACGGACACCACTCCCGCTCACCAGAAACAAGGGGTATTACGGGTGGTGCAAGAGTACGCCCAAGTGTTTAGCAAGAATCCACTTGATTTTGGGATAATTAAGGGAGTACAACATCATATCCCTACAGGCAGTCATCCTCCCATCAAAGAGCGGTATAGGCCCATACCTCCAGCTCATTATCAGAAGGCTAAAGAAATGTTAAATGATATGAAGAAAGCTGGGGTGATAAGGGATAGTTGTAGCCCCTGGGCAGCCCCTCTAGTTCTGGTTAAAAAGAAAGATGGTAGTATGAGAATGTGTGTGGATTACAGGCAGGTGAACCGCATAACACACAAGGATGCATACCCGTTACCACGTATAGAGGAATCATTAGCTGCTCTGAAAACGGCTAACTACTTTTCTACCCTTGATCTGACTAGTGGTTACTGGCAAGTGGCTGTGGCTGAGGAGGATCGTGAGAAAACGGCTTTCACCACCCCAATGGGGCTCTGTGAGTTCGACAGAATGCCGTTTGGGCTCAGTAGTGCCCCAGGAACATTTCAGAGAGTGATGGAAAACTGTCTGGGACATCTCAATTTTGAAACCGTGCTGCTATACCTAGACGACGTTATCGTGTATTCCAAGACATATGAGGACCATCTGAAGCACCTGGCAGAAGTGTTTGAGTCCCTGTCCAGGTACGGGATGAAATTAAAACCCTCAAAATGCCATCTACTCAAGCAGAAGGTACAATACTTGGGGCACATCGTCAGTTCGGAAGGAGTAGCGCCGGACCCAGAGAAAGTCACTGCCATCCAGAAGTGGCCGGAGCCGAAGAACCTTAAGGAAGTGCGACAGTTCCTGGGACTAACGGGTTACTACAGGAGATTCGTGAAAGATTACACGAAGAAGGCAGCTCCTTTACAGGACCTCCTGGTAGGACAATCTTTAAAGAGCAGAAACCCTCCCTTTAATTGGGGTAAAGAACAGGCTGAAGCATTCCAAAAGATGAAAGAGATCCTTACAGGTGATGAAATCTTAACCTATCCTGATTACAGCCAACCGTTCCTGTTGTACACCGACGCCAGTAATGAAGGGTTGGGAGCCGTTCTCAGTCAGAAGCAGAATGGACAAGAAAAAGTCATCGCATATGCTAGCAGAAAACTCAGGCCAACTGAAAGGAATCCGGAAAATTATAGCAGCTTCAAGCTGGAGTTTCTGGCGCTGGTCTGGGCCATCACTGAAAGATTTAAGCACTATCTGGCCTCCAATAAGTTCACTGCTTTACAGACAACAACCCGTTAACGCACCTGGAAACCGCCAAGCTGGGCGCCATGGAGCAGCGATGGATGGCTCGGTTGTCCAATTATCAGTTTACTATCAAGTACCGGGCAGGTCGAAAGAATGCTAATGCTGATGCGTTGTCCCGAATGCCGCATGACTCTGACACGGAAGAAGAATCGGACGACCTGGAAGAAATTGAGCTACCCGCGTTCCATCGAAATGGGGTAGTCCACGAGCATCGAGTCCACAGAAAGCAGTATGGTGCAACATTAAATCCTTTACCCCATCACAGCTGGAAAGAGACTCAGGACAGTGATCCAGTGGTCAGCCGCATCAAGGAGTTGTTAAAACAGGAAGGTTCCTCCTTGGAAAAGGATGCACCTATGTCAGCCAAGCTCCTGTGGAACGAGAAAAGCAGGTTGTTCCTATACCGAGAGAAGTTGTGCAGGAGATACGTCAACCCCAGAACCCATGAAATGGTCTGGCAAATAGTGGTCCCCAAGGCAGACGTCCCAATGGTGTTGGAAGCGTACCACGATCAAGCAGGACACTTTGGCTGGAGGAAGCTGGAGACCCTGTTGAGATGCCGGTTCTACTGGGTAGGGATGCGCAGCTCCATCGAGAGGTGGTGTCGGAACTGTGGACCCTGTGGTCTCAGAAGAAAGGACTGCGGAAGTCAGAAGGCCCCCCTGCAACCTATCCGGACGACTCGTCCCCTGGAGATTGTGGCCCTGGACCATGTCAAATTGTCGCCAAGTAGATCTGGATACTCATACGCCTTGACCATGGTAGACCATTACTCCAGATTTCTGGTAGTTGTTCCAGTTAAGGACCAGACCGCAGTGACGGCAGCGAAGACCTTTCAAGCAAGTTTCTGCAGACCGCATGGGTATCCGGAGCAAGTCTTAACCGATCAGGGACCTGCTTTCGAAGCTGATTTATTCAAGGAATTCTGTCACATGTACGGGTGCAAGAAAATAAGAACGACACCATACCACCCTCAAACCAACGGTCTTTGTGAAAAGATGAACCATATTGTCCTTGACTTGTTGAGATCCATACCGTTGGAAGACAGGAATCGATGGCCGGATTTACTGCCTGATTTGGTTGATTTGTATAATCATATACCTGTAAGCTCAACTAACTGCACTCCAGCCTATCTTATGAGAGCAAGGCCTGGAAAACTACCAATGGACCTAGAACTTGGAGTGGTAGAACCGGAGGCAGACGACGCTGTTGAAAACTGGGACGTCAATCGGCAAGAGCAATACAGAAGAGTACAAATCTGTGTAGAGGAAAGTCTTAATAAGGCACGGGAGAAACAGGAAGATGTTTACAACCGAAATGCTCCTGCCAAGCCTTTGATGCCTGGAGAGGTAGTATTAAAAAGAAAAAGGAAAATGCACAAACTGGATAATCAGTGGGAGCAAGAACCCTACGTCATACAAGATTCTAAATATGACAACAGAAAAGTTTGTGTCGTCAGTAAGGACGGAGGAAGAACAACAACCACTGTGTCCAGAGATCATTTGAAGTTGTGTCCAGAACACTTAAAGCGTTGTGAAAAGAACCCTGCCCTCAATCAAGGAGAAAGAAAGGAAGAGGTCATCCACACCGATCTGGGAGATTTTCCTGCGGATTGGCCTAGACTGGGAGATGCTGTGATAATTCCAGTGTTGCAGTTTTATCAGCCACAAGAGGAAGTTCTACCTCCAGTTGTGCCTGTGGTGCCAGTTGAGCCCGCTCAGGAGTTACCCATCCCAGCAACACCTCAACCTATGGAACCTCAAGATGGATCATCTGAAGCAGCGCCCCATACTATGGGATCCCCTGGTGAAGCTGACTCACATCGCCCAGCCATCAGTACGCTTGCCAGATCCATAGAAAGATTAAGGCAGTTCTATAGTTTGCCGTTACGCAGTGCAAACAGATTGCAACTTGATATACCTGAAACTACACCACGTAGATCAGAGAGAATCACAAAAGGGAAATTACCCATTAGATATCAGCAGTAGTTTATGTGAACATTGTAAAAAGTCTATATATATAAATGTGTTTTTCCCTATTATGTCTTCGTTTAACAATGGACTCAGAGGCTGAGGACTGAGCCAGCCCAAAAACTGTATCCTGTAAATAGTTGCACTTTGTGCCTTTTTAATGGTTTCACATGAAACCTTGACTTACCTCTGAACCAAAAACCCGTGTGGTGTGGCACTGAGTGAGGTCTGCATTTGGATGTCCTGCAGCCCACCCAGGACCTACGTTGAAGGTTTGGTGCGGGTCCTTCACAAGAATATTGTATATTTATTGAATGTTATTTAATATTTGTATTTTTCTATAATGTTTGCAACGTTCAAGATATCCTCACCTCCCGGATGGGACGAATTAATGTTATTGTTAATGTTTTCTTGCATAAACAAAAATGTCTCTTTATATTTTACAGCCCGGGAGTGCTGTCGTTTACCATGGGGAATGTGTAGCCCTGGTACACAATACCAAGAGGATGAGTGGAGAGGTAACAGTTAAGGTCTCTTCATGACATCACGTACACTTCTGACACACCCAGCAGGGGTGTGGAAGGGAGTGATTTCTAGTCAGTCAGTTTCCTGTCCTTGGACAGAGTAGACGTGTCCAGTTTGAGCCTGTCAGCAGTTCAGAAAGTGGAGGCTGGTACAGGTGGTCTAATTCACCTTAGCCTAGTCAGAGCTGTGCCCCACTGGAAGAAAGACTGAGCTAACTATTAAGAGTCGAGCAAATCGAAGGGCAAAGTGGAAGGAAGATAATTGGAAAAGTGCTTTTGACTTGGAAAAGTCCTGCACATTGCAACCGGTCACTGGGGACCGAAGGATCACTATTAGCTACAAGCATAGTGAAGAGAAAACCAGAGATTTACCGGACCCTAGGTCGCGGCAAACAAGCCCCTTATAGTCAGTACGTAACTGGGGTCAGGGGGAGTGAAGACTTTGAGTCAGTGCACGACAAGATAAGAATTCAGCTCTCTCGCAGGAAGGCTTCACCACAAATCTGACTGGGCAGAACAGCTTTGGAAAGCTGGAATCATAGAGGGGACTACGCTTCAGGCTGGTCGTACTCATCTTCATTGGACAGTAAAGGAGGCCCCTAACTTGCTTAGCTGTTGCCTCAAAGCTCATCCTCCATCAACCCCATCAGCCTCCCTGGGACCTGCCTTATCATCTTGCAAGTAAAGGTATGGAAAGACGCTGACCGTGTGAGACTGAGTTATTATTGCATGCCTGCACAATCCCTACCTAACTACCGACCTGAGGGAAGAGTCCCACCTGTAGGGGACCCGACATCTAGCTGCATCACCATCCCCTCAGAGATCTACAGCAGCGCTGGTACAAATTACCAGAAGACTACAGGTGGCGTCACGAACTGTATATAAATCTATCCCCTGTAAATATTCCCCCAACATACGCCAGACCGCCAGGGCCACAGACCGAGCCACAGCTACCTGTGACAATCCCCATAGACTTCTACGGGCTCGGCTCTGAGTACCCCATTGCCCTGGTAACCCACAATTGTGGTGGCGGGTCGACACACCTACACCGCCATATACCTCGAGGGATCAGTCTTACCTGTGGAAGACTTAACACCTTGCTGCCCAGTAACAACCCCTCAGAGGATTCACCCTGCAGCGCTGGTTACCCTGATCAGAAACCACATGTGGCGTCACGAACATTTCTACAATCCCCTGTAAATATCCCCCTTTTAGTGAGCGCCCATGGCAACGGACCGAGCTGCGCTACCCGTGACATCCCCCAGTGAAGTGAACGGGCTCGGTGCCGAGTACCCCAAAGCCCTGGTACGTGCGACTCATCTAACTTGGCGTCACTAACAGGATAAGAAGCTCGCTATATGTGAGTCCTGTGTGCCTGAATTGGACTGTTTTTGTGCTATAGACTGTATTGCTGTTTTTGAGATTTTTGGCGCCAATTGTCCGCCATTTCCCGCCAAAGTACAACGCTACAGCGCAAGGAGAAGGGGCGTACCTGCAGAAAGCGCGCAGAGTCCCGGACACGCCCCCAACGCTGACGCGGCGGCAGGTCCTTCCATCGCTAGGCCCGGTGAGCTGCAGCCTTCAGGAGAAGGTAGGCCACGCTTAACTAGGGGGCAAAGACATGTCGCAGCCGCAAGCTGACAGCGCGGCCCAGGGCGACCGCTCCGGTGACTTACCCGCCGGCGCTGCCGCGCAGGATGGAAACGCTGGCCCCTCATCCGGTCCTGTGGCCCCGATAGTACCGCTGACGCTCCCATACCTGCCTGGAGCAAAGTGGCTCCCTCAGTATAGCGGTAAGCCAGATACCCTGTCAGGGTTTAAACACAAAATATGCAGCATAATGGACATGTACCCTATGACAGAGAAACAAAGAGCTGCAGTGGTAGAAGGACAATTGACTGGTGCTGCAGAGAGGGAAGTAGAGACTTGGACAGCTGCAGACCAGGAATCAGTGCTTTCAATTTTCTTAAAGCTACAGACTATTTTTGAGGACCGCACTGAAACAGATCTCCGGATGAGGTTTTACCAATGCTCCCAGAGACCAGATGACAGTATTAGGGACTACGCCTGCCAACTACAGGGGGCCCTGCAAGCTCTCAAACAGGTCAACCCTATAAGTGCCATTAATGAAAGCAAAATGTTGAAGGAACAATTTGTACGGGGACTGAGGTCCCAAGCTGAAAGCAGAACTGTGCACTGGTGGTCCTTGGATCATCCTGACGCTACCTTTGATGCCCTAAAAGATATGGCTATAAAAGGACTGCGACTCCTGGAGAAGCCCGAGGTGTCGACCCAGTGTCACCCGGGTGAAGCCACTCTAAAGCCGGCAGCATCCACCTTTTCCCCGCTGGTGGCGGAAGCCAAAACGCAGGTGGCGCCCCCTACTGAGTTGGACTGTCTGCGCTCAGAAGTGCGCCAGCTGACTAAAAACATGGCCGCCGTAATGAGTGCCCTGCAACTGCGGAAGGAAGAAGGAGCAAAGATCCTGCTAGCCGACTGCCCAGAGGATGTCCCTTGGATGGACCGGAGGAAAAGGAGGACGTCGCCCCACCGGAGGAGGACAACGCCACCCCCAGGAGCAACCCCTGATCAGCACCATCCTCGCCGAGAGATCATCTGCTACCGTTGCAACAGAGAAGGTCATCTAGCCCGACAGTGTCCTTTAAACGACCAGGTCCTGGGTCCGAGGGCCAACACCCAGGAATAGACTCCTCCGGCCCCTCAGACTGGAACCGCAGGTTTGTGAGATGAAGACCCTACCTGTCCATCATCCTGGACAGGATCGCAATCCCTGCCCTGCTGGACACTGTATCTCAGGTGACCATCATACCTGATGTCCTGTATAATAAGTTTTGGTCCATGGACAGTCTCCAGCCCCCGAGCCCTGACTTTGCTGTGTATGCCTCTAATGGTCTCCCTGTTGATATACTCTGAGCCAAAAACGTGGACGTAAAGGTGGGCAGAGTGGAGCTGAAGGACCAGGGACTCTTAGTAGTAAAAACTGTAAATGAGGAAAATGGCTTAAATGTGGGTTTAGGTACAAACATTATTAGTAACTGTCTGGGAGAAGTTGTGTTTTTGCTCCAACAGCTCGCCGAAGTTGCCAGGCCAAAGCAAAAGGGAGTGATTCAGAGGGAGATCCGGGCCCTGATGTGCCAGCAGCAAGCGAAGCTGACAGATGGTGAAATTAGTAATGTACGGGTGACAGACCCGAACCCCATTGTGATACCCCCAATGAGTGAAATGCTTATATGGTGTAGAGCAGCAATAGGTCTGAGAGGACAGAACTACCAAGCAGTAGTAGAGCCCCATTTTTCAGAGCACAGACCTACACTCTTGACTGCTAGAGGGGTAGTAGAAGTACGAAATGGGAGGGTACCAGTACGTCTTCTCAACTGGCGAGAAGATTAAGTAAATTTACCACGTTATGTCACTGTTGCTAAATTACATACCGTAGATAACAACTCCATTCTCACGACCGAGTCCTTAGCCTCCCGCCAACCAGCGGAGGATAATGACCCAGCAACCCAGGTGGAGGATTAGTGTCAGCAGCTCCATGTCGGGACAGACACCACTCCCGCCCACCAGAAACAGGGAGTACTACGGGTGGTACAGGAGTACACACAGGTATTTAGCAAACACCCACTTGACTTTGGGACCATTAAGGGAGTACAACATCACATCCCTACAGGCAGCCATCCTCCCATCAAAGAGCGGTACAGGCCTATACCTCCAGCACACTACCAGAAAGCTAAGGAAATGTTGCGTGACATGAAGGAAGCAGGGGTGATAAGGGATAGTTGTAGTCCCTGGGCAGCACCTCTAGTCCTAGTTAAGAAAAAGGATGGAAGCATGAGAATGTGTGTAGATTACAGACAAGTAAATCGCATAACACATAAAGATGCATACCCTTTACCACGCATTGAGGAATCCTTAGCTGCCTTAAAAACTGCTAACTACTTTTCCACCCTCGACCTCACTAGTGGGTACTGGCAAGTAGCTGTGGCTGAGGAGGATTGGGAGAAGACGGCTTTCACCACCCCGATGGGACTCTGTGAGTTTGACAGGATGCCGTTTGGACTCAGCAGTGCCCCGGGAACGTTCCAGAGAGTGATGGAGAGTTGCCTGGGACATCTAAACTTTGAAACCGTGTTGCTGTACCTGGACGACGTAATTATGTACTCCAAGACGTATGAGGATCATCTGAAGCACCTGGCAGAGGTATTCGAGTCACTGTCCAAATACAGGATGAAACTGAAGCCTTCAAAGTGCCATCTGCTCAAACAAAAGGTACAGTACTTGGGACATATTGTCAGCTCAGAAGGAGTAGCGCCAGACCCCGAGAAGGTCACTGCCATCCAGAAATGGCCGAAGCCGTAGAATCTCAAGGAGGTGCGCCAGTTTCTGGACTGACAGGTTACTACCGGAGGTTTGTAAAGGACTACACCAAGAAAGCAGCGCCTCTGCAGGACCTCCTGGTAGGACAACCCCTCAAGAGCAGAAATCCTCCATTCCACTGGGGTAAAGAACAAGCTGAGGCATTCAAAGAGATGAAGGAGATCCTGACAGGCGATGAGATCTTAGCCTATCCTGACTACAGCCAGCCGTTCCTGCTGTATACTGATGCCAGCAATGAAGGATTGGGAGCTGTCCTCAGTCAGAAGCAAAATGGCCTGGAGAAAGTCATCGCATATGCAAGCAGGAAGCTCCGGCAGACCGAGAGAAACCCAGAGAACTATAGCAGCTTCAAGTTGGAGTTCCTGGCGCTGGTCTGGGCCATTACAGAAAGATTCAAGCATTACCTAGCCTCCAGCAAGTTCACTGCTTACACTGATAATAACCCCTTGACACATCTTGAAACAGCCAAGCTGGGAGCCATGGAGCAATGTTGGATGGCTCGGCTGTCAAACTATCAATTTACCATCAAGTACAGGGCGGGCCGTAAGAATGCCAACGCTGACGCCTTGTCCAGAATGCCGCATGAGTCCGACACGGAAGAGGAATTGGATGATCTAGAAGAGATTGAGGTACCTGCATTCCACAGAAATGGGATGATCCACGAGCAACGAGCCTACAAGAGGCAGCGTGGTAAGACGTTAAACCCTTTACCTCACCACAGCTGGAAGGAGACCCAAAACAGTGACCCGGTTGTCAGCCGCATCAAGGAGCTGATAACTCAGGAAGGTTCCTCCTTGGAGAAGGATGCGTCTGAACAAGCAAAGCAGCTGTGGAACGAGAGAAGCCGGCTGTTTATCTACCGAGAGAAGCTGTGCCGAAGGTACGTCAACCCCAGAACCCATGAGATGGTATGGCAGATAGTAGTCCCAAGAACAGACATCCAGATGGTGTTGGAAGCTTACCACTATCGAGCGGGGCACTTTGGCTGGAAGAAGCTGGAAACCCTGCTGAAGTGTCGTTTCTACTGGGTGGGAATGCGTAGTTCCATCGAGAAATGGTGCAAAAACGGTGCGTCCTGTAGCCTCCGAAGAAAAGACTACAGCAGCCAGAAAGCACCCCTGCAACCCATCAAGACGACTCGTCCCTTGGAGATCGTGGCATTGGACCATGTCAAGTTGTCACCCAGCCGGTCAGGATACTCATATGCCCTGACCATGGTGGATCACTACTCCAGGTTCCTGGTGGTCGCCCCTGTCAAAGATCTGACAGCTGAAACAGCAGCAAAGACGTTTCAGGCGTATTTCTGCAGACCCCATGGATATCCAGAGCAAGTGTTAACTGATCAGGGTCCTGCCTTTGAAGCCGAATTGTTTAAAGAGTTCTGTCACTTGTACGGGTGTAAGAAGATAAGAACCACGCCGTACCACCCCCAAACCAATGTTCTCTGTGAGAAGATGAATCACATAGTCATTGATCTGCTGAAGACGGTACCACTTGAGGAGAGGAATCGGTGGCCAGACCTACTACCTGACCTGGTAGATCTGTTCAATCACATACCGGTGAGTTCCACCAACTGCACTCCAGCCTACCTTATGCGAGCAAGACCAGGAAAACTGCCCATGGATTTGGAACTTGGTGTTGTAGAACCAGAAGCTGATGTTACTACTGAAGATTGGGACACGAACCGACAGGAACAGTACAGGAGAGTACAAGCCTGCGTGGAAGATAGTCTCAACAAAGTAAGGGACAAGCAAGAGGAGAACTACAACAAAAGTGCGCCAGCTAAGCCTTTTATGCCTGGAGAAATTGTGCTAAAAAGAAAAAGAAGAATGCACAAATTGGATGATCAGTGGGAACAAGAGCCATATGTCGTGCAAAATTCCAAATTTGACAACAGGAAAACCTGTACCATTAGCAAAGATGGAGGAAAGACGACCACCACGGTATCCAGAGACCACCTAAAACTGTGTCCAGACATGTTAAAACTTCATGAGGAAGAACTTGTTATGGAAAAAGAGAAACCAGGTGAAGTCATACACACGGACTTAGGAGATTTTCCTGCAGATTGGCCTTGTATCGGGGATGCTGTGATTATTCCAGTACTTCAATTTTACCAACCACAAGAAGCGCTTCAACGTCCAGTTGAGCCAGTTGCCGCAGCAGAAGAAATAGTTCAAGAGGAACCTGCTCCTGTAGCACCTCTAGAAGTAGAGTCTCAAGAAATGGAACCTCAAGACGTGGAACTACCAGAAGAATCCCCTGGCGAAACAGAACCGCATCGCCCAGCCACAAGTATGCTTGCCAGATCCCTAGAGAGGTTAAAGCAGTATTACAGTTTGCCAGCACGCAGGACAGATAGGCCAGAGGCTACTATACCTGACACCACACCACGTAGGTCAGTACACACAACAAAAGGAAGGTTACCTGTTAGGTACCAAGAGTAGTCCTAGCAAATTAATCCAGTAGGACCCAGACAGGGTTTACTGAACTGTACAAAGTTATGAAGAGAATTGCACTTTATTGAGAATGTTATATGATGATAATGTTTATATGCTGAAGTAGTATACCCCAGTTGGGTAATGTGATATGTGAAATGTGTTTCTTTTAAAGGACTGCGTGGCTGAGGACTTTGCCAGCCCAAAAACTGTGTTGTAAATAGTTGGCACTCAGTGCCCCATCTTGGTTTTACGTAAGCCATTCTACCTCAGAAGAAAAACCCGTATGGTGTGGCCTTGAGTGAGGTCTGCAGCAGAGAAGTCCTGCAGCCCACCCAGGACCACCGTGGGAGGTTTCGTGCGGGTCCTCCACAAGTATCCTGTATTTATTTGCACCGTCAAAGCATTTGATATTTTTCTATTTGCTAATTTGTACACATTGTAACGTTTGAAGTATCCTTACCTCCCGCAAGGGATGAGTTATGTTTATTGTTGATGTTATAAAAATTGTTTTCTTTTTTCAGCCCGGGAGTGCTGATATTAACTAAGGGGGGATGTGTAGCCCAGCTGCGCTTGGTGCCACATGTACCCTGGAGGATGCACAGAAAGGTAAATCCATGATAATCTATAAGCACACAACACTTCACATTTTTCCTGGTTCCACCAGAGGGAGCCCTTGAGACAGTAGTGAGATGAAGGCAGTCTAGCTGCGAGTTAGCTAGTCGTTGGTGTTACCTCAGAACAGCAGAACACCTCAGAACGGCAGTTACCTCAGACGAACTGAGAGGGAGAGATAAGATCTCCTCAGAACACTGGAGAGAGACTCCTTTCAGATTAGCCTGAGGGCTGAGGAAGTCTGAGCGAGAAGCTGACATCTACTGCTGCCTGTGCTTATGTTAAATGTGCGAGTAGGATGACAGGCAAGTGGAAAAGGGAAAGAGAGAGTGACTGAGGAGAAATAGCAACGATAGCTTACCTCCACTCTGCACCACCGGACACCGGGTCCGAGCTTGCTAGTATCTTCACAGCTAGTGGGAAAAACCGGAGACCCTGGACTTCAAGTCGCAGGGGCCCAGCAGTGCTGATACGTAACCGAGGTTAGGAAGACGGGGGTTTGGCAGGTACCGCCATAGAGACACTGTTCTGTCCACAAAAAGACCTCATCACAAGATCAGCCGGGCGTAGCAAAGAGAACGGAGTTAAACTTTGTTTCATGCAAGTTAGAAACTCACACACATAAAGACGTAAGGAGGCTTACACCTACTCAGTGGATTATTGGACGTGCATCCTCCACCCTGACGGCCTCCCGGGACGTGCCTGCAACTTCGTCACCAGTAAAGGTACAGAAAGAGACTGTCTTGTGTGTGTCTGCATTATTGCTCCTTCACCCCTACACCGCCATATACCTCGAGGGATCAGTCTTACCTGTGAAAGACTTAACACCTTGCTGCCCAGTAACAACCCCTCAGAGGATTCACCCTGCAGCGCTGGTCACCCTGATCAGAAACCACAGGTGGCGTCACGAACATTTCTACAATCCCCTGTAAATATCCCCCTTTTAGTGAGCGCCCAGGGCAACGGACCGAGCTGCGCTACCCGTGACATCCCCCAGTGAAGTGAACGGGCTCGGTGCCGAGTACCCCTGTGATGAACGGGCACACAGTCCGCCACACGGTAGCCCGGGGTCACGGCTTGTGATCCCACCGCTGCCACCAATATGTGATGAACAGGCACACAGTCCGCCACACGGTAGCCCGGGGGTCACGGCTTGTGATCCCACCGCTGCCACCACATGTGATGGAACGTGCACACACACGACGGCTGCTGCCGTCCGACCCAGTAAACTGCAGGGATTTATAATTATCCCACTTCCACTTAGGAACTTGCAGCTCTCTGGTGCCCCCCTTACCCTCAGGTCAGTCAGGGAACTGCACCTAGGATAATTGGTCGCCAGACGGGTCACTTGGATGTGTGCTGGCTATTGGGCACGCTGCAGTGAGGGAATTATAATTACTCCTGGCTGCAGCCAGGCAGTACCCTTATAAACCCCGCTCCGTCACTGCCAGCGTCACCCAATAGATTAACACTTTACACCCCTTCCTTTTAGCTGCCACCAGCTATGGCTTTTGATGAACCATTTATCAAGAGGGTCCGTAGCAACCCCAAAACAGTAGCGTAGTGCTTCAGGCACGTGCAAATTCGTTTATAGAGCAGGAGAAACAAACTAATAAATTTATAGGTTTATTCCTTAAAAAACAGGCAGTGCTTATATAATATAAGAAGATGTAACAAACTGAGACAATATCGTTATATACAGACGCAGTTATAAAATAAAATGGGATTAAGAATGAAAGATAACTCACATGATAGTTACATATGCATAGGCCAGCCAGGCTGGGGGAAGGAGCCACACGTCATAGTTCATTGACAGATCTCTTACTCAGGACATCCCAGCAGAAAGTGCCTAAGGAACTTCACTGCAAGACTTATGCATGTCAGCTTCTGACCTCACAAAAAGGGCTGGTTTTCTGGCCACCTCCCCTGGCTGCAAGCTATGGTTTGAGCTCTGCAATATCATAAGGTCCATAACTCGTCCTGTGAACCTAGCAGAACAACGGCAGACCCATCAATGGTCTTACTCTAAAATGACGGTTCCAATGAGCCCACACTTGGGTGGGCTAGTACATGGGGCACCCGAGAATTCCATTTCTCGGGTTCTGTTGGAGTTACGGGTTTACCAGTACCACGGGAACGATGCCCGTCGGCGCATGGTTCAACACAGTAACTTTCGTGTTTCTAGCGAATGCTCCCACCGTGTTATTAACCAAAAAAGAATGAATTCTCCAAAATGGCTGCTATAGGAAGAAAGCACGTGTGCAGACAATGCAGGACCCCTGCGGTGAAGCGGGAAAACTTCCAGCACTGGCAGCTCAGGTTACACTGACTGAGTGCAGGCTGGGGTTGGGGAGAAGTATGAGAGCTGCAGAGAGAAGGAGGGCTTTCAGTAGTACAAAAAAAAGAGATGAGGACAGCAATTCCAGCACAGCACTCATCACACCTCCCCCCTTAGAGGGCGCTACGGAGGCATGAACTGTCGGTAATCCGACATGCGCACCTCAGCGGGTTCGCCACGTCGTGATAACCCATCAGCATTCCCATGATCACTGCCTTTCTTGTGTTGTACGGCAAAATCATACTGCTGCAGGGCAAGGCTCCAGCGTAGCAACCTACCATTGGTTCCGGACACTGTGTGCAGCCAGCTCAGAGGGTTGTGGTCGGTGACCACCTTGAAGGTGCGCCCGTACAGGTAGGGCTGCAAACGTTGCAGTGCCCAGACCATGGCCAGGCACTCCTTCTCGATGGTGGAGTATGCCACTTCCCTTGGCAGAAGTTTCCGGCTCAGGTACAACACGGGGTGCTCCTGGTCCCCCGAATCAACCTGGCTGAGTACAGCACCGAGGCCAAATTCGCTGGCGTCAGTCTGTACCAGGAATGGCCGACTGCTGTCGACGGCTTTCAACACTGGAGAGCTGCACAGGGCTGTTTTCAAAGCTCGGAATGCCGCCTCACAGCCATCTGTCCAGTTGACTGTTTGGGGTAGACCGCCCTTGGTGAGGTCCGTCAAGGGTTTTGCAATGGCGCTATAGTTCGGTACGAAACGCCTATAGTACCCTGCAGTGCCCAGGAAGGACTTCACCTGCTTTTTGGTCCTGGGGTGGGCCAGGACACGATCGCGTCCACTTTCTCGGGCTCTGGACTCATGGAACCCCCGCCTACCCGTTGCCCCAGGTAGTGGACCTCCCTCATGCCCATGTGGCATTTTCCCGGCTTGATGGTCAGACCTGCCTGGTGAATACGCTTGAGCACCTCCTGGAGATGCTGAAGGTGTTCCTCCCAGGTGGAACTGAAGACGGCAATGTCGTCCAGGTACGCCACAGCGTACTCCTCCAGTACCTGAAGCAGGTGGTTGACCATCCGCTGGAAAGTGGCAGGGGCATTCTTCATGCCGAAAGGCATGACCGTGGACTCGTACAGTCCAAAAGGGGTGATAAAGGCAGATTTCTCCTGCGCCGCAGGGCTCAGGGGAATCTGCCAGTATCCCCGGCTCAGATCCATGATGGATATGTACTTGGCATTCGCCAACCGCTCCAGCAGATCCTCGATGCGTGGCATTGGGTGCGCATCAGAGGTAGTGATGGCGTTGAGCCCCCTGTAGTCCACGCAGAACCGGGTGGTCCGATCCTTTTTTGGCACGAGAACTACAGGTGAGGCCCACGCGCTTTTGGACTGCCGGATCACCCCCAGCTGCAACATCTCATGGATCTCCTGGCGCATAATCTGCTGCACTTCCTCAGAGATCCGATAAGGTGTCCGCCGTAACGGGGCGTGATTCCCGGTGTCCACCTCGTGGACTGCCAACTCGGTCCTTCCGGGTCGGTTCGTGAACTCGGCCCGGAAGGGTTCCAGAGTGGTCAGCAACTGCAACCGCTGGGAGACGGTTAGCGAGGCATTTACCTCCATGTCCTCAATGGACCCATTGGCATTAGCTTGGGCCAGCATGTCTAGGAGGGGATCCTCTTCCCCGTCCTCGGGCAGATTGCAGACCGGTAGGACGCAGGCTTCACGTTCGTGATGGGCCTTCATCATGTTGACGTGAAAGGCCTTGCGCCTACCCCGAGTGTGGTCAAGCGTGACCACGTAGGTGGCTGGGTTGAGCTGTTGGTGCACGACGTACGGGCCTTCCCAGGCTGCCTGAAGCTTATCCTTTGGTACGGGGACCAGCACCCACACCCTTTGACCCACCTGGTAGGTCCGCTCCCGGGCGTTCTGGTCGTACCAGTGCTTCTGGTCAGCCTGAGCCTGCGTCATGTTGTCATGCACCAACTGCGTCAAGGTCTGCATCTTGTCGCGGAAGCGCATGACATAATCCACGATGGACACTTCCGTGGGGTTTGGCTCATCTTCCCAGGATTCTCTTATCAACCCAAGGGGTCCCCGGACTCGCCTACCATACAGGAGCTCGAAGGGGGAGAACCCCGTCGAGGCCTGCGGGACTTCTCTGTAGGCAAATAGCAGGTGTGGGAGGTACCGCTCCCAATCGCGTCCCTGGGTCTCAACCAGCATGCGGAGCATCTGTTTGAGGGTACCGTTAAAGCGCTCACACAAACCATTGGTCTGTGGGTGATACGCACTCGATACCATACGCGTCACCTGCATTTTGCTGCAGAGAGCCTTCATTAGGCGAGACATAAATTGGGTCCCTTGATCGGTAAGCATCTCCCTGGGAAATCCTACCCGTGAAAAGATGGTCACCAGTGCATCTGCCACCTTATCTGCCCTAGTTGAGGACAGAGCTACCGCCTCCGGGTACCGGGTAGCGTAGTCTACCACAGTAAGGATGTATTGCTTTCCAGAGCTGCTGGGGACGGCCAGCGGGCCCACAATGTCCACCGCGATCCTCTGGAAAGGCTCCTCTATCACTGGCAACGGGATCAGGGGAGCCTTAAGAGCAGGCCCCGCCTTCCCCACTCTTTGACAGGTGATACAGGAGCAGCAGTAGTTAGTCACATCTGTCCCCATCTTGGCCAATAGAAGTGTTGAGACAGCCGTGCCTTAGTTTTGCTAATCCCCAAGTGTCCAGCAAGTGGAATCTCATGGGCAATCCTCAACAACTCACCTCGGAACTGGTGCGGGACGACCAGCTGTTTTTCCCTCAACAACTCCTTTTGGGAACCTCCGGGTACTGTCTCCCGGTACAACCTTCCTCGTTCCCAGAACACCCTCTCCTTATCAGTCACGGAGGTGGGCGTCTCGGCGAGGTGCCTCAAGTTCCCCAGGCTCGCATCTGAGTGCAGAGCGGCCTGGAACTCCTGGCTGGAGGCAGCCAGAAGTGACGTCAGGGTTCCTTCCTCACTGGGACCCTCTGGGACCGGCTCTGGGTCCACCTCTGGTTCAGTCTCTCCTGTAGCGGAGGAGGGTCCAGATGGCAGGGCGCTACCTGTGATCCGGGCACTCTGACTGCGGGTGACAGCAGCTACATATGCAGTCTCCCCGGGGATTTCTGTAGACCCATCAGCCTGCGCTGCTATGGGCTCTACCTCCCCATCCACCCCCAACACTTCAGGAGCAGTGCTACTTATGGGCCAGTTACCTTCATCGGTGGCACTGGTCAGTGTCATGGCGTCACCTTCCTCCCGGTTCCCATGCACCTCCCCATTTCCTTGAGCACTGTCGCTTGCTCCTGCTAGGGGTTCCTCAGCCGTCTCACTCCGCAGAGCGACGGGACTGAACGCTCCTGTTACCTGTGGACACATCTACCACTTCAGAGAAAGGGTTAACAGATTCAGATGGCACAGATACATCACTATCAACATCATTCCTAGGGAAAGAAAGGTTATCAGTTGCATCATCACTTCGCAAAGCATTAGCAGGTAACACAATCAGTTTCCCATCATCATCATCATCAACATCATGGTTAACGTTAACCTTATCATCAGATTGGGAAGGGGTGTCAGGGACATAGTACGCCACCATCCTCCCCAGATCAGTCCCCATAAAACATTAGTGGGCAGGTTTTCGGACACCCCCACTTCCTTCACCCCGCTCCCGGCACCCCAGTCAATGAAAACTCGGGCTATCGGCAAGGGGTAGTGGACGCCCCCAATCCCTGTGACAGTTAAGGTTTTCCCCGGAATCAACTCTTCAGGGGCCGCCAGTTCGGGTCGGATGAGGGTTCGTTCAGCCCCGGTGTCCTTGAGGCCTGTAGCAAGACGGGCCCCCACGCGGACGGACTGCACGTTGTCATCAACCCTCCCCACCACACCACCCACCAAAAGAACAGAGGCGTTGGGCCCGGAGGCCTTGGCTGGGGGGTTCTTCTGCCTCTCCGGACAGGTGGCGCTGATGTGACCAGTCCTTTTACAGGAGAAACACTGGCGGGGGTCTGATGTAGGCCTGGCGCTGGCAAAGGGGATAGTGCCCCCAGAGGGACGACTGGCAGGGGCACTGGGGTTGGTTGCAGGCTTACCCCCTCCCCAGCGGGTGGCGACGGGCTTCCGCACCTCGGGTTTCCGGTTGGCCTCATAGCTGTCGGCGATCCGGGCTGTTGTGACCGCGTCCTCTGGTTCTCGGTCCAGGATGAACTGTCGGACCTCAGCTGGGCACAGATGCAGGAACTGGTCTTTGATCATCAGGTCTTTCAGCTCCTCATAGGTGTCAACTGACAGTCCATGGATCCACTGGTCAAAGTGGTTCCGGAGTCCTTGCACCACATCGCTATAACTGTCGTGTGGGCCACGTTGGAGGTTCCGGAACTTCTTTCGGTATACCTCAGGGGTTAGCTGGTACTTGGCAATCAGGGCCTGCTTGATGGCCTCATAGTCACTGTCTTGATCTGGCGCGAGGGAAGCGAACGCCTCCAAAGCTTTGCCCTTCAGCCCGGGGGTCAAGTACCTGGCCCATTGGTCGGCAGGCAGCCGGTACTGTCTGCAGACTTTCTCAAAGGCCCGCAGAAAAGTGTCCAAGTCTCCTTCCTTTTCCAGCACGGGAAAGTGCTCCGGCCGGGGCTTGGGACTCTGAGAGCTGCTGGGTGTACCGCTCTGGGCTGTGGAGGGCATTGCCCCTTGTCTGAGCAGCTCCAGTTCATGGGCTCTCTGAGCTTCCCGCTCGGCTCTCTCAGCCTCCCGCTCGGCTCTCTCAGCCTCTCGCTGTTTGGCCTCTCGCTGGTCGGCTCTCTCTTGAGCTTGCTGGATCAGCCTCAGGCGTTCTTCCCGGTTGTCAGCGGTGAGTCCCTCCAGGGCCGCCTGCAGGTAAGGGTCCACCTCTCTCTGGGTGTAAGCAGTCAGGGTTGGGCCTCTGCTCCTGCGCCCGCCACGCTCCGATGCTTGCCCAGCTCCTTCAGGGCCTGGACCAGTCGGGCTTTGGTTTGGTTCTTGTGGTCAAGGCCGTGGTACACGCAGATTCCCACAAGAGTGTCCCTGTTCTGCTTTTCGAACCAACTTGCTCCTCTTGTAGCCATGGTTGCCAAATAAAAGATAGGATAGAAAAACAAAGAGAAGGGAGGGGTAACCGCAAGTACACACAATTGTCTCAGGACTAATAAACACTGAGTCTGTTCTCCAAAACTTTAGCTGCAGGGTCGCTGAAGAACCGTGCAAGTTTTTTAGTGAAGGGAATGATTGCTCAAACCAGATCACTAATGCTCTATAATCCCACCGCTGCCACCAATATGTGATGAACGGGCACACAGTCCGCCACACGGTAGCCCGGGGTCACGGCTTGTGATCCCACCGCTGCCACCAATATGTGATGAACAGGCACACAGTCCGCCACACGGTAGCCCGGGGTCACGGCGTGTGATCCCACCGCTGCCACCACATGTGATGGAACGTGCACACACACGACGGCTGCTGCCGTCCGACCCAGTAAACTGCAGGGATTTATAATTATCCCACTTCCACTTAGGAACTTGCAGCTCTCTGGCGCCCCCCTTACCCTCAGGTCAGTCAGGGAACTGCACCTAGGATAATTGGTCGCCAGACGGGTCACTTGGATGTGTGCTGGCTATTGGGCACGCTGCAGTGAGGGAATTATAATTACTCCTGGCTGCAGCCAGGCAGTACCCTTATAAACCCCGCTCCGTCACTGCCAGCGTCACCTAATAGATTAACACTTTACACCCCTTCCTTTTAGCTGCCACCAGCTACGGCTTTTGATGAACCATTTATCAAGAGGGTCCGTAGCAACCCCAAAACAGTAGCGTAGTGCTTCAGGCACGTGCAAATTCGTTTATAGAGCAGGAGAAACAAACTAATAAATTTATAGGTTTATTCCTTAAAAAACAGGCAGTGCTTATATAATATAAGAAGATGTAACAAACTGAGACAATATTGTTATATACAGATGCAGTTATAAAATAAAATGGGATTAAGAATGAAAGATAACTCACATGATAGTTACATATGCATAGGCCAGCCAGGCTGGGGGAAGGAGCCACACGTCATAGTTCATTGACAGATCTCTTACTCAGGACATCCCAGCAGAAAGTGCCTAAGGAACTTCACTGCAAGACTTATGCATGTCAGCTTCTGACCTCACAAAAAGGGCTGGTTTTCTGGCCACCTCCCCTGGCTGCAAGCTATGGTTTGAGCTCTGCAATATCATAAGGTCCATAACTCGTCCTGTGAACCTAGCAGAACAACGGCAGACCCATCAATGGTCTTACTCTAAAATGACGGTTCCAATGAGCCCACACTTGGGTGGGCTAGTACATGGGGCACCCGAGAATTCCATTTCTCAGGTTCTGTTGGAGTTACGGGTTTACCAGTACCACGGGAACGATGCCCGTCGGCGCATGGTTCAACACAGTAACTTTCGTGTTTCTAGCGAATGCTCCTACCGTGTTATTAACCAAAAAAGAATGAATTCTCCAAAATGGCTGCTATAGGAAGAAAGCACGTGTGCAGACAATGCAGGACCCCTGCGGTGAAGCGGGAAAACTTCCAGCACTGGCAGCTCAGGTTACACTGACTGAGTGCAGGCTGGGGTTGGGGAGAAGTATGAGAGCTGCAGAGAGAAGGAGGGCTTTCAGCAGTACAAAAAAAAGAGATGAGGACAGCAATTCCAGCACAGCACTCATCACAACCCCAAAGCCCTGGTACGTGCAACTCACATTACCTAAGGACCGCCAAATGGTTCTAGCCCCTCGCCGATATGGTACCTTTCCATGCCTCAATTGTGCGGCCTGTCCGAATGTTATCCGCTCTGATCATATCACCCATCCCTGAACAGGAAAATCCTTTCCTATCAAAGATTTTTTTACCTGTAATTCAAATGTTGTAATATATCTGATAAAGTGTCCATGCGGTCTTTTGTATGTTGGGGAGACAACCCAGCATATAAAAGATCGCATTGCCAGTCATAAATCCACTATTAGGTGTCAAAAAAACTGACTTCCTTTGCCTGATCACTTTTCTAGACTGAGACATTCTGTGGCACAACTGAAATTTCAGATAATAGAAGGTGTACCACGTCCGAGAAGAGGTGGTGATCACATTAGACTCTTAAACAGAGGGAAACCTTCTGGATACACAAATTGGACACACTGGCCCCTAAAGGGCTTAACAGAGAAATTGATTGGCTTAAATAAATAAATATATATGTAATATATACTAATGTCTCCCATTATCTTACAGACCCGCTAATTCTCCACTACCAAAGGTGAGTTTACTCAACCCTCTGGTTTCTGCCCCTTTTTTTCCCTGCATTTTTTTTTTTTTTTACCAGTCCAACCCCTATGACCAATTTTTTATTTTCATTATTATTTTTGTTTTTTATTTTTCATTTTTTTTCATTTTTTACGTTCCCCTTAGCAACACTTAGTTGTCACATTAGTCCTGCCTATGACTATTTACAACCCTAGTGCCCCATTAATATCATATATAATGAATACTACCCATTAAAAGCCGATCAGAGTAATATATCCACCAGGTTTCTCCTTTATTTGATCATATTTGTCAGTTTTCTCAGACTCTAGTAGTCACTACTTTGGCCAGCTACATTTTAATCTCTGAGCAGGACCATTGCGCATGATCAGTATCAGCGCCCCAGTGACGCAACGTCACTTCCGGTCTGGATGCCTGACTTCCGGCCGGGCGCTCGTAAATGAGCGTCTGGCATGCACAGACTACACACCATTACCACAGCAAGACGCGGGAGCGCTGCTGTATCCCGGACTAGCGATCAGCCAGGTATTGTGCTTAGTGTTGAGCGATAGTGCTCGATATCTAAAAATATCGTATCGAAATTGTATCGCCGATAGCACTAAATATCGTCGATATCCGATTTCGATACCGGAAGTCCAATGTAAGTCTATGGGAACAAAATATCGAAATTAAAAAAAACCATTCTTGCCTTGTTGGTTAATTGTACATGAAGGAAAACAACAAAGACTAATGTAGAATGTATTGGGGGAGGTTGAGGAGACAATAAAGGCATACATGTTTAACCCAATGCATTGGAATAGCATTCATATATTTTTTTTTGGAAATACGTTTGGATTGACTAACAAATTGACAATGTTGTTAACCTTTTTTCTATTTTGGCAAATATGTATGTTTCACAACTTCCATGCTCTTCACCTTTTTAACTTTTGCCAGTGCCACACTTTCTCCTTCATAATCTTCAGCAGCAGCATCATCTTTCTCATCAAATTATTCTTCATCTTCACCTTCTTAATCTTCTTCTTAAACTTCTTGCTATTCATGTTTTTGTTTACATTACTCATATTGTTATTATTAAACTAATTAATCTTCTTCATATTCAAATTCTTCATCTTCCTCTTCATCTTCTTCATCATATTCTTATTTGTGACAGAGATTCCTGTACTTGTAATCTGTAAAAGTATGAATTGTTCATCCTTCCGTTCTTGCTGGCACAAAAGATTTAAATTACAACAGTATTTGTCCGTGTTCAGTTTAGCCTGCAGCAGCAGGCATTTTCCAGGGGCACCACGAGGAGGAATGGACTCACCCCCATACACTGCTTAGTCTTCTTCTGCTTAGAATTTAGAGCATATATTTTGCTCTTCATTTTGGTCTTATACTTCATGTTCTTCTGCTTTTTGATCTTTTGCTTATTGTTCTTCTGTCTCTTGTTCTGTATCTTGTAGTTTGTCTTAACCTTCTTTGTCCTGTTGGTGATCTTCTTCTGGGTAATCTTTTATTTTTTCTTTGTGATGGTGTTCAGGCTAGTTGGCTTCATGCTCGTCGTCCTTGTTGTCGTCATCTTCTTCTGGGTGGTCTTTAATGTCGTCTAATTTCCGAGAAACAGCTGACGTTACTGGAACCCTGACGGGTATCAGATGGAGCAAGAGACAATGGAAGTAACGAGGACCAGCTGACTGTGCTGGACCCCGGATGGGTAGCAGAAGGAAAAGAGGCAATGTCACAACCGAGTACCAGCTGACGTTACTGTGACACGGTTACTAAGCAGGAGGTACCTGTGCTCCAAAGCACTACCAAGGACCAGCAGACGTTGCTGGAACTCGGATACGGAGATGGAGGCACCTAGGCCAAAGGCACTGGGGAGAACCACTTGACGGTACTGGACCCCGGACGGGTAGAAGAACGCACCCATGAAAATGTAAGTTGACAGGACGCAAGCCGTCCGCAGTTACCGAATCACACAGTCCTACAGTGGGTGCTTATCCTATTGTCACAATGGAAACCGCCTTTATTTACATATCCCACAGCACACATAGGAATCACCTAAACTGCAGGCACCATAGAGTCGGCTAACCCGAATGCAACACGACAGCACAACTTATTGGAGGATAATTGACGTTCACACTGCCAGGAAACAGCTGTCGTGCTGTAACCAGGCTGGCCAGGAGTCAGTACCCCTGCCAATTACTTACGAGCAACAAATGGCGGTGTTGTAGCCCAGGGAGTAGAGTTCAGGTGGTAGAAAGATGAACATAACAGGAGACATGGAAATCATTGCCAAACAGTTATTTAATCTGAAAACGGACAGGCAAATTCAGGTGAGATCCATGCCTTGTTCATTTTCAGAAAAGTAAGCCGGTCTACATTCTCTGAGGATAGTCGCATGCGATGGTCTGTTACTACACCACCTGCAGCACTAAAGACACGCTCAGATAATACACTGGCAGCAGGGCAAGCCAGCACCTCCAATGCATACTGGCTAAGCTCTGGCCATGTATCCAACTTAGAGACCCAAAATTTGAAAGGGGAAGAGGCATCTGGGAGTACACTTAGAGGGAAAGCCAAGTAGTCTGTCACCATCTTACGGAAACGTTTCTTCCTGGTGACTGGAGCCGTCTCGGATGGTGTAGACCTTGCTGGCGCTGTCACAAAACTTTGCCACATTTGTAACATACAGTTCTTGCCCTGTGCAGAGGCGCTGCTTCTGATCCCTCTTGTTGTAGAGGTGTCTACACTGCCTTGACGCACAGAGCTGCTTTGTAAAGCAGTAGCAGCAGCAGCACCTCTCTCGGCTGGAATGTACAACAGTATGGATTGCACCAGTGTGTCTTGGTACTCCTGCATTTTACGGTCCCGGTTCACCGGTGTGATGAGGGTTTGTAAATTGTCCCGGTAGCGAGGGTCTAGGAGGGTGTACACCCAATAATCTGACGTGGTGAGAATGTGGGCGATGCGGCGGTCGTTTCTCAGGCACTGAAGCATGAAATCAACCATGTGCTGCAGACTCCCAACTGGCCAACAAAGGCTGTCCTCTGGAAGAGGCGTCATCTCTGTCTCCTCTGCATCACCCCACCCTCGCTCTACATACTGACTAGAGCGTTGTGTACCTCCCTCTGTAGGGATTTCTTCCTCCTCCATTGACTCCTCCTCCTCCTCATCCTCCTCACAAAGTGAGCCCTGCCCAGCCCTTTGTGAGGAACCACGTTGCGCTGACTGTCCTGAAGGTAATTGAATTTGTGACTCCTCATCCTCCACCTCTTCCAAAACCTCTTCCTTTAGTGCTTTCAGTGATTTCTGAAGCAGGCAGATAAGGGGGACAGTCATGCTGACTAGTGCATCATCTGCACTCGCCATCCGCGTTGAGACATCAAACGCCCGCAAAACGTCGCAGATGTCCTTCATAGAGGCCCACTCAGTAGTGGTGAAGTGTGAACGGCGCAAATTGCGAGTTGATTGCGCCTGTTGCAGCTGATACTCCATTACTGCTGGCTGCTGCTCACACAACCGCTCCAACATATGTAACGTGGAATTCCACCTGGTGGGTACGTCACATATGATGCAATGTTCAGGAAGGCGAAATCTGACTTGCAGAGCTGCAATGCGCGATCTGGCCATGCTGGAACGTCGCAAGTGAGCGCACTCTAGGCGGACCTTGTGCAGCAGTGCATCAAGATCCGGATAGTCCCTCAAAAAACTCTGCACGACCAAGTTCAGCACATGTGCCAGACATGGTATGTGAGTGAGGTTGCCAAGGCCCAGAGCTGCCACCAGATTTCGGCCATTGTCACACACTACCAAGCCTGGCTGGAGATTAGCTGACAAAAACCACACATCGCTCTCCTGCTTGATGGCATCCCAGAGCTCCTGCGCTGTGTGGCTTCGATTCCCCATGGGAATTAATTTCAGTACGGCCTGTTGACGTCTGGCCACGGCTGTGCTCATATCGGTCGCAACAGGTAAGCGTTCATGGGTCCATGTGGAGGTATACCGTGACGGCTCGTGCAGCGATGATTCTGAGGAACTGGAGTAGGAGGAGGAATCAATGTGCACAGACTGGATTCCTGCAATCCTTGGAGTTGGCAGAACACGTACAGCGCCACTGGCAAGATCTGTACCCGGCTCACAAACATTGACCCAATGGGCAGTGAGGGAAAGGTATCGTCCCTGGCCATGGGTACTGGTCCACGCATCGGTGGTCAGGTGGACCCTGCTACTGACGGCGTTTAGTAGCGCATGTTTAATGTTTCCCTCGACATGTTTTTGCAGAGCAGGGACAGCTTGCCTGCTGAAATAAAATCGGCTTGGCACATTATATTGTGGGACTGCCAATGCCATAAAGTTCCTGAAACTGTCAGTCTCCACCAGCCTGAATGACAGCATTTCAAGGGACAGGAGTTTTGCAAGGCCAGCATTCAGAGCCTGTGCTCGTGGATGGTTTGCCGAGTATGGCCGTCTTTTATCCCATGCCTGTGTTACCGATGGCTGTTTTTTGTTCTGGGAGTGTGACAATGACTGTGAACTTGCTGCAGTGGGTGGAATAACAGTTTCTCTATGGACAACAGTGACCGAGGTTCTTCCATGGAGATCCTGTGAGGAAGCCGAAACAGGTGTGTGAGAGCTGGAGGTAGAGGCTCGAACATGACCTAAAGATGTAGGTGCTGCTGTAGGTTGGCCTACATCTCCAGTGTGTCTTTGTAACTCAGCTACGTGCTTTGTCCGTACATGTGTCCACATATTTGTGGTATTCAGGTTCCTGCTATTTTTACCTCTTTTAACTTTTTGCTTACACAGCTTGCATTGAACATAGCAAATATCATGTACAAGTCTGTCAAAAAAGGACCACGCAGTGCAAGTCATGGGAGCGCCAATTTTGACAGTTCTAAGAGAACTGCTCCCAACAGGTGCCAAACTGGAGGCTACAGGCAAGCGAGTCTGCAGCCTACCTCTCCCTCCTCTTTGTACCGTTGGGACAATCTCTTCCTCAGAGCTGCTCCCACCACCTTCCTGTTGCTCACGCCATGTTGGGTCTCGGACTTCATCATCTCCACTACCCTCTTCCAACACCTGCTGCTGTTGGATGGTCTGGGCAGCACCATGCTCCACAAAACCTGGCACCTGAGTCTCATCATCATCATAAGATGCGTTCTGCAGTGTGCTGTCCATCGGCACTGGCTCACCCGCCTCTTCAGATTGAGAGAGACACAGCTGTTGCGCATCACTGCATACTCCCTCTTCTTCAAATTGCAGAATGCTGCTTGCCTGTGCCCGTGTTTGCGAGCCAACAGATTCTGAGAACAGAAGCAGAGACTCAGCTGGCTCCTGTACAGAACTCTCTGACTGCCTTGGCAATTTGACAGGCGGTGAACAGACAGATGGTTGCTCAACAGTGTTGTGTTCCTGAGAGGAGGTGGAAGGAATTGAAGTCGATGCATTGGCTGCCATCCAACCAACAACGGCTTCAATTTGTTCTTCCCGCAGCAGGGGGGCACGCCGAGCTCCTACCAAAGTGCGCATAAAGGAACGCTCACGGGGATAAATGGTGGATGCTGTGTCACTGAGGGCGGCAGCAGACACAGAATCCCCACGTCCTCTCCCTGCTGAAACTCCACGGCCACGACCACGTGCCTTACTCACTGACTTCTTCATCTTGGTAGATTGATAAAGAAAGTCAGAAAAGTTATAAGGCCTAAGTGTGGTTATTACGCAGAGACTGAAGTGAACACTGAAACACAACTGTCCACAATCTGTGAAAGGCTACTCCTTTGTCTACTTCTATAGTGTTTGCAACCAATGTATTGGATACGGATGGAAGCGCGTCACACTAATAGATTATATTTATTTTAAATGGAATGGAGCAGAACCAATTGGAGAGAAATGAAAAGGATGAGGCACTGAGACACGCTCAGCAGAGTACAAGCAGCAGTGCTTGAACAAGTAACTGGAGCGTGATGTGCACTCAAAAAAAAAAAAAACACAGACTGAAGTGAACACTGAAACACAACTGTCCACAATCTGTGAAAGGCAACTCCTTTGTCTACTTCTATAGTGTTTGCAACCAATGTATTGGATACGGATGGAAGCGCGTCACACTAATAGATTATATTTTAAATGGAATGGAGCAGAACCAATTGGAGATAAATGAAAAGGATGAGGCACTGAGACACGCTCAGCAGAGTACAAGCAGCAGTGCTTGAACAAGTAACTGGAGCGTGATGTGCACTCAAAAAATAAAAAACACAGACTGAAGTGAACACTGAAACACAACTGTCCACAATCTGTGAAAGGCTACTCCTTTGTCTACTTCTATAGTGTTTGCAACCAATGTATTGGATACGGATGGAAGCGCGTCACACTAATAGTTAAATTGCATGGAGCTGCAAGAATTACACTGAAGGAAAAAAAAAATAGTCTGTGAGTGACAGGTGCAGATGCCTACAGACAGCGTTGCATGCAGAGCAAACTGCAGCGTCACCTGCACTCACACACACCTTGCAGAGCTGTTAAAACAACACTGCAGGCAAAAGGAAGCTTTACACAGCGGTTGGTGCTAGCCTGCCTAAAGCACAGTACACTAAATCGCAATCTCTAACTGTCCCTCAGAGTGAGCAGAGCAGCGTTCTGTCCCTAACTGAGTTCACAGCACAGTGACGCTAAAATGGCGGCGGCGCCTTTTATAGTGCATTCTGACATCATTTCAGCAGCCAATCACAGCCATGCCATTAGTTAACATGACCGCAGCAGTACAGGATGTGCCCACACTTCTTAGGATTCCTCATTGGCTGACTAAAATCACATTGCCTCTCAAAGAATTAGGGGAACTTCCGATTCCGGTATTCGATAAGACGAAAATATCGAAACGAATTATCGAAAGGCCGATAGAGCTAATATCGGCCGATAGCCGATATTTACATTATCGTATCGCTCAACACTAATTGTGCTTCTTATCAGCGGGGCGCCTTTCTGAATCTTCTCCCAAACCGCCAAATTGCAGCGGTTCTGTTACAATGGGTCAGCTCATTACTGCTTATTCCCATAGGTTCAACCCTGCCTCTGGCACACTGATAATTTTCACAATATCGACAACAGGTATCTTCTTAATCCTTTTGGGGCACTTCTTACACCGCTTATATACAGCGGTCACTGACATTATGTTATACTCTTAGATCTCAGTTATATTGGGCAACTACCCCACTAGGGCTGCAGGACACAGGTATTTTCTCCCCTAATTAATACACACCTTTTATTGGTTCCATTAGTAATATTATCACCATTCTTTGCAGCTACCCTAATTTTCTGGGAATATTAATTTCTATCCTTATCTACCTTCAATCACATCTTGGACAGAGGTAATAATTGTTGTTTTATGTTGTATGTGGGATCACTCTCTATGGTACCAGTACACATGATTGTTATTTTCTGCTCAAATTTCAATTTTTAAAAAAATCTCTTATATGAGAAATTGAATTTTTTATGATTTTTTTCAATGGAGATGTTTATATAATGTACAGTATTATTGTTTCTTTGATATGTTCTTCCCCCTCCCCATTTTTTTGTATATATACGTTTTGTATGTCATTTACACGTTTCTCTTCTATCCACAGCGAGTACATGAGTAAGGCTCTGGTAGAGCCGAAACATCGTTATATTTATATCGCTTCAGACCTTGTATTCCTGCTTTTGCTCCTATGATTTTGATATTGTTAATAAATTCTCACCTTGCAAATTTATCTTTATGAGTTTGCGGTAAAATTTCATTACTATGATATCGGACTAATGTGTCCATTGTACCAGCACCTCCATTGCTATATGACCTGAGTGCACGCCAACTATTCCTCCACATATACTCCAGAAGCAGCCTCCACATATACCCCAGCAGCAGCCTCCACATATACCCAGCAGCAGCCTCCACATATACTCCAGCAGCAGCCTCCACATATACCCCAGCAGCAGCCTCCACATATACTCCAGCAGCAGCCTCCACATATACCCCAGCAGCAGCCTCTATATACCCCAGCAGCAGCCTCCACATATACTCCAGCAGCAGCCTCCACATATACCCCAGCAGCAGCCTCTATATACCCCAGCAGCAGCCTCCACATATACCCCAGCAGCAGCCTCCATGTACACCCCAGCAGCAGCCTCTATACACACCCAGCAGCCTCTTAAATCTTCAAAAATAAACTACATACATATTCTAGAATACCCGATGCGTTAGAATCGGGCAACCATCTAGTCCAGGGTTCCCCAACTCCAGTCCTCAAGGCCCACCAACAGGTCATGTTTTCAGGATTTCCTTTGTATTGCACGGGTGATGCAATTATCACCTGGGCAATACTAAGGAAATCCTGAAAACATGACCTGTTGGTGGGCCTTGAGGACTGGAGTTGGGGAACTCTGATCTAGTCACTAATAATCTTATATGTCTGTAATCTGAGAAGTATTTGTGATGTAAAAGTGACATGAGTAATATGTGACGGATTTCTCTCTGCTCCAATAATGAAATGTTATAACACAATAAGATAACTCTGTTTTCTCAGATGTGGAAGCTGCTGCATTTGCAGTTGGATGGTCCCATGTGCAACCTTGGCAGTGTCTCGTCTGGAAAAATGTTTTATGCTAGTGACTTTTCTATTTTTTTTATATAAGTATATGAGGCTACTTGCACTTGTCCAATAGACTAGATTGGAAAGACCACAAGGGAGTTTAGTTGATGAGTGGGAGGACATTTAGGAGATATAGGACATGGGTGAGATGCCTCCATTGCACAACACAGGAATTTTATTCATAAGGGCAAAATCAATGAAATTTCCATTTGCGTCATAGAAGTGGTAAAGCCTAAAGTGAGGAAGGGCAACTTGAAAGAATTAGTCTTACAAAGGGAATGTGAATGAAGCTTTAGGATGGACTCAATGTCTCCAAAAGGACTCAATGAAATGTGGTTTGGATATAGGGTCACGTACCTGTGTTTTGTTTCCTCTAAAACTAGTCAGCTCAGTTGGACTCTTTTGAGAATATTTGTCTTGCTAAGTTGGGTTCCCCGATGTTGTGAGATTTGTTTCATTGTTATTATCTATATATCTTGTCATTTATATCATTACACTATCATCATAGAATATTCCCACTCTTCCTCATTTGCATGTATGTGTTCATATTTATTTATGTACACTGCTCAAAAAAATAAAGGGAACACAAACAACAGAATATAACTCCAACTAAATCACAAACTTCTGTGAAATCAAACTGTCCACTTAGGAAACAACACTGATTGACAATCAATTTCACATGCTGTTGTGCAATTGGAATAGACAACAGATGGAAATTATTGGCAATTATCATGACACACTCAATAAAGGAGTGGTTCTGCAGGTGGGGACCACAGACCACATCTCAGTACCAATGCTTTCTGGCTGATGTTTTGGTCACTTTTGAATGTTGGTTGTGCTTTCACACTCGTGGTAGCATGAGATGGACTCTACAAACCACACAAGTGGCTCAGGTAGTGCAGCTCATCCAGGATGGCACATCAATGCGAGTTGTGGCAAGAAGGTTTGCTGTGTCTGTCAGCGTATTGTCCTGAGGCTGGAGGCGCTACCAGGAGACAGGCCAGTACACCATGAGACGTGGAGGGGGACGTAGGAGGGCAACAACACAGCAGCAGGACCGCTAACTCCGCCTTTGTGCAAGGAGGAACAGGAGGAGCTGTTGTGAATGGGTTTGAGATGAGTTCTGAGCAGAGGCTCCCTCTGGTGGTTACAAGCGGTACTAGTGAGGATTGTGAGGACTGGGAATCAGGTGTTACTGATTGGTCTTATATAAGGGAGTCATTTTCCCATCAGGGTTGCCGGTGATCAATTGTTCTGGTCTGAATCCTTCTTTCCAGTTTCCCTTGTAGCCTGCTGTGTCGTGTCTGCATCTCCTGCTATCAGATAAGACAATTTCTTATTTTGTGTTTTTGCTATATTTTTGCATTTGGTCCTGCACTTCTGTGGGGGCCTTCAGGGTCCCCTCCGGGGGCTTTTGCCCTCTCAGTTTAGTCCAGCCACTGTGTTTTGTACTTTTGCTTTTTCCAGTTTTTTCAGTGGCTGCTGTTTTGATTTTGTTACACCAGAGAACTAATTTAGGTGGTAGAGGTCGTGTGATCTCAGGTGATTTTGAAATTAGTAGAGTTGGTGTTTTTTCAGGGTTTTCTGAGATTGCAGTAAGTACCCTTCCTGTCCTTTTCTATTTAGATAGTTTGGGCCCCAGCGTTTGCTCATACTATTTTCTTTCTGTGTCAGTATTTCCTCTTGTCTAACCGCCATTACATGTTTGGGGGCTTTCTATTATCTTTGGGGTTCTGCTCCGGGGCAGATAGCTTTCCTATTTCTATCTTTAGGTGTAGTTAGTTTCTCAGGCTGTGACGAGGCGTCTAGGACCAACGTAGGAACGCTCCACGGCTGCCTCTAGTTGCGGTGGTTAGTCAGGGTACTGCAATCTCATAGATTCCAACTGCTCTGGTGTATTTCCTTTTTTACCTGCACTCCTCAGCTACCGTAACATAACAGTATCATCGGCCATAAAAATTGTATGGTACTCACAGAAGGGAAAAAATATTTTGAAGGAAGAAAAGTTGTCAGAGATATTTTTCTGTTTGTTTTTTTTTTTTTTTTTTTCCCTCTGTATCTCTGAGTGCTGGGGAGGATCTTTTCTCCCAATGGAGTTTGCACAGTTGTCTGGCCGTGTGGATCAGCTTGCCACTGAGGTTCAGAGTATTGCTGCATATCTTGCTAGGTTGCCTGTTGTGGAACCTAGGATCCCCATGCCAGATTTGTTTTTAGGGGATCGAGCTAAGTTTCAGAATTTCAAAAATAATTGTAAATTGTTTTTTGCCTTAAAATCTAAGTCCTCAGGAAACGCAGCGCAGCAGGTTCAGATTATCATCTCTCTCCTCCGCTGCGATCCTCAGGATTGGGCTTTTTCCCTGACACCTGGGGATCCTGTTTTGAGTGATGTTGATGCATTTTTTCAGGCTTTGGGGTTATTGTACGATGAGCCTAATGTCACTGATCAAGCTGAAAAAGCCTTGTTGGCATTAAATCAGGGGCTTGATGACGCTGAGTTATACTGTCAGAGATTTCGTAGGTGGGCAGTCCTGACCAAATGGAATGACGACGCTTTGGCGGCCCTTTTCCGGAAGGGTCTGTCGGATAATGTAAAGGATGTTATGGTGGGATTCCCTGTTCCCTCTGGTCTCAATGATTCTATGTCATTAGCGATTCAAATTGACAGACGTTTGCGTGAGCGGAGAAGTATGCGTGGAATGGTGTTGCCTTGTGAGCCAGCTGCTGAGCCCATGCAGTGTGATAGAGTGGTGTCTGGGGCACAGCGTCATGAGTTTCGAAAGCGCAATGGGTTATGTTTCTACTGTGGTGATGCCTCTCATGCTATTTCAGTCTGCCCTAAGCGGGGAAGACATTTTGCACGCTCAGTTGTCTTGGGTAGTGTTCAGACTAAGTTTTTATTAACTGTCACTCTGATATGCTCTCTGTCCTCATTTTCTGCTCAGGCTTTCGTTGATTCTGGAGCAGCTATTAACCTGATGGATTATGATTTTGCTAAACGTTGTGGGTTTCCCTTGATACCCCTACAGAAGTCTATTCCCCTACTGGGGATCGATTCTACCCCTTTGGCTGAGAATAAACCCCAGTTTTTTACTCAGGTGATAATGAGGGTTGAACCTGATCACCAGGAGTGCTGCAAATTTTTGGTTCTATATAATCTGCATGACATTATAGTGCTGGGTTTCCCTTGGTTACAGTCTCATAATCCTGTTTTGGATTGGAAATCTGTGTCTGTAACCAGTTGGGGCTGCCAATGTGTTAGTACCAACACTCCTGTTTTTTCTGCCTCCCCCCAGGCTGAGGATGTTCCTGACTTTTTGTTTGATTTTTCTGATGTGTTTAGCGAAAGTAAATCTGCATCCTTACCTCCCCATAGGAGCTATGACTGCGCTATTGAATTAGTGCCAGGTAGTAAATTCCCTAAAGGTCGCCTTTTTAACTTGTCTGTACCTGAACATGACGCTATGCGGTCTTATATCAAGGAATCATTGGAGAAGGGTCATATCAGACCATCCTCTTCACCCTTAGGTGCCGGTTTTTTCTTTGTGGCCAAAAAAGATGGTTCATTAAGGCCGTGTATTGATTATCGTCTCTTGAACAATATTACTGTGAAATATCAATACCCGTTACCCTTGATTTCTGACCTGTTTTCCAGGGTGAAAAACGCTACTTGGTTTACCAAGCTTGACCTCAGGGGGGCGTATAACCTTATTCGCATTAAGCATGGGGATGAATGGAAGACGGCATTTAACACCCCTGAAGGGCATTTTGAGTACCTTGTGATGCCCTTTGGGCTCACTAATGCTCCTTCCGTCTTCCAGTCCTTCATGAATGACATTTTCAGGGATTTTGTGGACAAGTTTCTGATTGTTTATTTGAATGATATCTTGATTTTTTCTAATGACTGGGACTCTCATGTGAAACATGTTCGAACTGTATTCCAGATTTTGAGAGAGAATGCTCTGTATGTGAAGGGATCAAAGTGTCTTTTTGGCGTACAGAAGATCTCATTTCTGGGATTCATTTTGTCCCCATCTGTTATTGAAATGGACCCGGTCAAGGTTCAGGCCATCTGTGATTGGGTCCAACCTACTTCATTAAAGGCTCTTCAGAGATTTTTGGGTTTTGCCAATTTTTATCGTAAATTTATTGGTAATTTCTCGGTTATTGTTAAACCATTAACTGATTTGACCAGAAAGGGTACTGATGTGGTGAATTGGCCTCCTGAGGCAGTCTCTGCGTTTCAGGAACTTAAGCAGAGATTCACTTCTGCTCCTGTTCTACGGCAGCCTGATGTTTCTCTGCCATTTCAGGTGGAGGTTGATGCCTCTGAAATTGGGGCAGGTGCCGTTTTGTCCCAAAAAGATCCAGAGACCTCTAAAAGTAACCCTTGTGCCTTTTTCTCTCGAAAATTTTCTCCTACTGAACGTAATTATGACGTGGGTAATCGGGAGTTATTGGCCATGAAGTGGGCTTTTGAAGAGTGGAGACATTGGCTGGAGGGAGCCAAACATCAGGTGGTGGTCCTTACGGACCATAAGAATCTGGTCTATCTGGAATCTGCCAAGCGACTCAATCCTAGACAGGCCAGGTGGGCCTTGTTTTTCACACGTTTTAATTTTGTGGTTTCCTTTCTTCCTGGCACTAAGAATGTTAAGGCGGATGCCCTCTCGAGGAGTTTCCTTGCGGACTCTCCTGAGCTATCTGATCCCTCTGTTATTTTGAAGGAGGGTGTAGTTCTTTCCGCCATCTCGCCCAATTTGAGACTTGCTCTGGAGGGGTGTCAGGAGGATAGGCCCGAGCGCTGCCCTGTTGGAAAATTGTTTGTCCCGGACCAATGGAAAAAGAGTGTGATGTCTGAGATTCATTGTTCCGCATTGGCTGGGCATCCCGGAATTTTTGGTACCAGAGACTTGGTTAGTCGGTCCTTTTGGTGGCCTACCTTGTCTCGCGATGTCAGGGAATTTGTGCAGTCCTGCGGGACTTGCTCTCGCTCCAAGCCTTGCTCTCGCTCTAGTGGTTTGTTGATGCCATTGCCTGTGCCCAAGAGACCATGGACCCATATCTCTATGGATTTCATTTCCGATCTTCCTGTTTCTCAGAGAATGACCACCATCTGGGTAATTTGTGATAGGTTTTCCAAAATGATACATCTTGTGCCATTACCTAAGTTGCCTTCCTCCTCTGAATTGGTGCCGTTGTTCCTTCAGCACGTGGTTCGTTTACACGGCATTCCTGAGAACATTGTGTCTGACAGAGGAGTCCAGTTTGTTTCCAGATTTTGGAGGACTTTTTGTTCTAAACTGGGTGTTCAATTGTCTTTCTCCTCGGCATTTCATCCTCAGACCAATGGTCAAACTGAGAGAACAAACCAGACATTGGAGACTTATCTAAGATGCTTTGTGTCTGCTGATCAGGATGACTGGGTCTCTTTTTTGCCTTTGGCTGAGTTTGCTCTTAATAATAGGGCTAGCTCTGCCACTTTGATGTCTCCGTTTTTCTGTAATTCTGGGTTTCACCCTCGATTTTCTTCAGGACAGACGGAGGCTTCTGTCTGTCCAGTTGTTGACTCTGTTGTTGAGCATATGCAGCAGATTTTGGACCAGGTAGTGGAGAGGTTGTCCCTCTCTCAGGAGAAGGCCCAGCGGTTTGCTAACCGGCATAGGACTGATGGTCCTCGGTTTAAAGTGGGGGACTTGGTCTGGTTGTCCTCAAAGAATATTCCTATGAGAGTAGCATCTCCTAAATTTAAGCCTAGGTTCATTGGACCTTATAAGATCATGGAGATTATTAATCCTGTTTCTTTTCGTTTGCTTCTTCCAGGGACATTTAAGATCCATAACGTGTTCCACAAGTCCTTGTTGAAGAGGTTTGTTGAGCCAGTGGTTCCTGCTGCTGTGCCTCCTGACCCTGTTTTGGTTGAGGGCAATCTGGAGTATGTGGTTGAGAAAATATTGGATTCTCGTTTTTCTAGACGAAGACTCCAGTATTTGGTTAAATGGAGAGGTTATGGTCAGGAAGACAATTCTTGGGTGTTTGCTTCGGACATCCATGCTAGGAGACTTATCCGTGCGTATCATAGAACTCATCCTGACCGACCTGGTTGCTCAAATGAGGGTTCGGTGACCCCTCCTCAAGGGGGGGTACTGTTGTGAATGGGTTTGAGATGAGTTCTGAGCAGAGGCTCCCTCTGGTGGTTACAAGTGGTACTAGTGAGGATTGTGAGGACTGGGAATCAGGTGTTACTGATTGGTCTTATATAAGGGAGTCATTTTCCCATCAGGGTTGCCGGTGATCAATTGTTCTGGTCTGAATCCTTCTTTCCAGTTTCCCTTGTAGCCTGCTGTGTCGTGTCTGCATCTCCTGCTATCAGATAAGACAATTTCTTATTTTGTGTTTTTGCTATATTTTTGCATTTGGTCCTGCACTTCTGTGGGGGCCTTCAGGGTCCCCTCCGGGGGCTTTTGCCCTCTCAGTTTAGTCCAGCCACTGTGTTTTGTACTTTTGCTTTTTCCAGTTTTTTCAGTGGCTGCTGTTTTGATTTTGTTACACCAGAGAACTAATTTAGGTGGTAGAGGTCGTGTGATCTCAGGTGATTTTGAAATTAGTAGAGTTGGTGTTTTTTCAGGGTTTTCTGAGATTGCAGTAAGTACCCTTCCTGTCCTTTTCTATTTAGATAGTTTGGGCCCCAGCGTTTGCTCATACTATTTTCTTTCTGTGTCAGTATTTCCTCTTGTCTAACCGCCATTACATGTTTGGGGCTTTCTATTATCTTTGGGGTTCTGCTCCGGGGCAGATAGCTTTCCTATTTCTATCTTTAGGTGTAGTTAGTTTCTCAGGCTGTGACGAGGCGTCTAGGACCAACGTAGGAACGCTCCACGGCTGCCTCTAGTTGCGGTGGTTAGTCAGGGTACTGCAATCTCATAGATTCCAACTGCTCTGGTGTATTTCCTTTTTTACCTGCACTCCTCAGCTACCGTAACATAACAAGGAGCACTGCCAGAGCCCTGCAAAATGACCCCCAGCAGTCCACAAATGTGCATATGTCTGCACAAACGGTTAGAAACCGACTCCATTAGGATAGTCTGAGTGCCCCATGTCCACAGATGGGGTGGTGCTCACAGCCCAACACCGTGCAGGACGCTTGGCATTTGCCACAGAACACCAGGATTGGTAAATTCGCCACTGGCACCCTGTGCTCTTCACAGATGAAAGCAGGTTCACACTGAGCACATATAACAGACGTCACAGAGTCTGGAGACGCTGTGGAGAGCGATCTGCTGCCTGCAACATCCTTCAGCATGACCGGTTTGGCAGTGGGTCAGTAATTGTGTGGGGTGGCATTTCTTTGGAGGGCCACACAGCCCTCCATGTGCTCGCCAGAGGTAGCCTGACTGACATTAGGTACCGAAATGAGATCCTCAGACCCCTTGTGAGACCATATGCCGGTGCGGTTGGCCCTGGGTTCCTCCTAATGCAGGACAATGCCAGACCTCATGTGGCTGGAGTGTGTCAGCAGTTCCTGCAAGATGAAGGAATTGAAGCTATGGACTGGCCCGCCCGTTCCCCAAACCTGAATCCAATTGAGCACATCTGGGACATCATGTCTCGCTCCATCCACCATTGACTGTCCAGGAGTTGGCCGATGCTTTAGTCCAGGTCTGGGAGGAGATCCCTCAGGAGACCATCCGCCGCCTCATCAGGAGCATGCCCAGGCACAGGGAGGTCATACAAGCACAGGGAAGTCATACAGGCACATGGAGCCTCATTTTGACTTGTTTTAAGGACATTACATTTCACTTTAAATTTGTGCGTGACTCCAAATTCAGGCCTCCATTGGTTAATACATTTGATTTCTATTGATGGTTTTTGTGTGATTTTGTTGTCAGCACATTCAACTTTGTACGGAACAAAGTATTCAATGAGAATATTTCATTCATTCAGATCTAGGATGTGTTATTTGAGTGTTCCCTTTATTTTTTTGAGCAGTGTATATCGACATGCAAACAGACTAACTCATATACTGGACATTATGAGGTGCTGGCCACGGACTAAAGACTACTGGACCAATGGACAAAGATTGGGATCCAAAGCGCTAAGGGAAGCAGACTTTATCCAGCATGGAGCACCGGTTACGTTGATCTTATTGTTTTGTTTTATTAGAGATTAGCTTACTGGTCAGTTCAGACTCAGAATCAATGTTTCCATTCAGTGGCAGTAAACAGAAGAAGACCTGCAGGCTGGATCTTATGCATACGTAAGGGCAGACCCAAGATCTGTAATCAGGTAAAGCAATCATTCCATTAACTTCATTAGTGTCTTAGGGTCCCGTTACACATAGCGACTCACCAGCGATCCCGACAACGATATGAACTTGTCAGGATCGCTGGTGTGTCGCTACATGATCGCTGGTGAACTGCCAAACAGGCAGATCTCAGCAGCGATCAGGACAGCGACTATGCGGGCAACAAGCGATGCACGTTGCTTAGTTACCCGCAGTGTACGTTAGTTACCAGCGCGCTGGTGCAGGGAGCTGGTAACCAAGGTAAGCAGCAGGTTTCTAAGTCTGCTGTTTACCTTGGTTACCAGCTCCCCTGTACCAGCGCGCTGGTATCTAACGTACACATTGGGTTTCTAGGCGCCGCGCGGCGCCTAGAAACCCGATGTTTACCTTGGTTGCCAGCTCGCTGATCGCTGGTCTCCCACTTGCCACACGCAGCGATGCATGCTGGCCAGCGGGAGACCAAAGATCAAAAAATGGTCCAGGACATTCAACGACGACCAGCGATACCCAGCAGGGGGGCTGGTCGTTGCTGAGTGTCACACTAAGCGATATCACTGGCTAGGTCGCTGTTGCGTCACAAAATCGGTGACGTTTCAGCGATATTGCTAGCGATCTCGCTTAGTGTAACGGGGGCTTTAGGAGCGTCAAGCCATTGTTCTCCCAGTCAGTAGTCCCATTGTGTGGATGGGGATGGCAGACCCAGTGGAGTTGTCACCACAGTGGGTTTCACGTTCAGTTCCAGGTGATGGGGCTCGGCCTAAGGAAAATGTCTCCACCAGTGCACAGTTAGCTTTTCGGGGAGGTTTCCCAGTTGCCAGGTTGGAGGGGTTGTTGCTGGCTGGAGTGGGATACATGCGCTACAGATGTGATATCCGTTGTCTGGAGGAGCATGGGCTGTGACTGCAGACTATACAGGCTTGAGATACCAAAGCTGTGGGTAAGCCAAAAATTGGGAGGCAATGACTATTTTGTAACATCCACGCCAGGCTTAATTCTGAAAAATTGCAAATCTGCCAGTCTAGTACCCATACATTGTGCTCCTATACAGTGTAGTGCCCCTTTATTGTAGCACTCCCATACATTGCCCCCATATATTGTAGTGTCCTCATACATTTTGACAAGCTTGTGTTTCTGCATCCCATAAATTGTTAAGTGCACTCTCCCCTCTACTATAATGGCAAACATGTGGCCGCTTACTGCTTGGATACAGAACCAGGTGAGGAAACAAAAAATCAAAAAAGAAGAAGAGGTACCCTATACAGGGGCCTGCCACCCATGAGTCACTCCAACAGATGGACCAGATACAGATAATGCCTACCGACTCTTCTGACGTGACTGGACCTCCTCAAATTCCTGCTTCTGTCACTTTGTAAGGGGTAAATCTTTCCGACTATATTTTAACACCCTCCGAGATATCTATATCACAGTGTGGTCTTACCTTTTCACCCATGAAGACGTTGGATAAATTTACCTTGGTTAAAGTAAAGATCTTTATCTTTTTTGCAGACAATTAGTTTTTAGGGTAATTTATAAGGAACCGGATATCATGGATTCCATGTCAGAGGATGAACGACAAGTCGTTGTTGACTTATTAGTAATAGAAAACCGGGCACACTCTATTCTGTGCAGTGATGAAATTTAATGTGCAAATACATACAGTAGTCACAAACGTTTTTGGTCTATCTAGACCTTCATCAGTGTACTATTGGGTATAGTGTCGATGGTATGGTAATCACGTAATCAATAGAAAATAGCTATAGGAAGAGAGTGAACAATGTAAAAGGTTGCACTGACAGCAAAGCATGCCGTTTTCACAGACATAGCCACAAGAGAGGATAAGCGGCTCTGTGGCTGAGGACGCGGCGTCCACCGCAAGTCAGAGAGGTGAAGGAGTCAGGAGAGAAGCTAAAAGAGTCGTCACATGACGGCCTGCTGACATCAGCGATGCTGGGGCCATGGTTACTGTACATGAGAGGACAGGGGACATTATTAAATGTTAAGTGGGCACTTAAGCATTGTTGTTATAGGGACACTCAGAGTATTGTGACCATCAAAGTTGCATATGGGGTATTATTTTTTAGGCACAAAATGTGGAGGGCACTAGCAAAGGGCATTAATATTTTCTAGGGGGCTTTTACTACCTAGAGATCACAAATGAGTTATTATTACTATGTAAGGGGCACAGTGGTGGCAGTATTATGTGGGGTGATAAGAGGAGCCATTATTGTACCACACAGCAGGTGCTGTAGGACACATACGGCAGCAGCTGCTCAGTATTGGGGTCTCAGCAGCATGAGGAGTTTGTGCAGGTAGGGGATAGATATGGACGGTGCTAAAAATGTGAGAAGTCAATTGTGCCTTTGTTGTAATTTCTGCAGATGAGTACTGGCTGGAGAAGTTGTCATGTTGGTCCAGGCCATAGGGAAAAGTGAACGACTCCATAACAAAGAACATCAGCTATAAGTCACCATCTATATCTGTACTGTGATCTCTTATATGGTCTGCAGGACTGGTATCTACCACTATATGGTCCCCATATAGTAATATCAATGTTCGTTTTTGTATACAGATTTATTTTCAATCACAGCGCGGTCATCTGGTGATGTCCCCCTATACTCACAATTAGGGTGTGCCACCATAGCTGTAGTCAGTATTACCTGGTTAGAGGCACAGTCAGCTGTAGTCAGGATTACCTGGTTAGAGGCCCATTCAGGGTTTTCGACCCCCCTAAGCTGAAACCTCGGCTACGCCTCTGGCATAGTTACATAGATCACATGCTCTTCATCTGGACCGGTACTTACTAGGAAGGTGAGGATTTAATTTCTTCTCTGAATCACAACTCTTGCAATACTTATTTGACTCATTGCCTCTCTCTAATGTCAATTTTAATTTTTGGATTTAGATGCTTCCATTTACAACATTCAACTAATTACTAATTTATATGTAAACCCACTGCAACGAACAACGTCTGTTACAGTCTTCGAGCTTTCATCCATCGCACATTAGAAAAGATGTCCCCACTGGTCAAAGCTTGAGGGTCAGATGAAACTGCACCAGTCACGAAGATTTCTTGGACCAAGCACATAAACTTACTGAGCAACTCAGACAACATGGATATCCAAAGAAGATTCTATCCACTGCCTATTAGTGGGCCAAAATCAACTTTCAAAGGCCTTGGTTGCAACCCAATAACCAGGATCATGAACCACATCTCGGCTTCATTTTGGATTACAACAACCAATGGGAGAAGATAAAAGGAACATTCTTCACAACAACTGGCATATACTAATAAACCACCCACATACAAACTCATTTGTGGGAAGTCGCCCAATGGTAACAACTAAAATTCTCCCAATTTGAGCGACTACCTCGCAAGGAGTCACTTCATGATATCCACCCATAAATTACACCGGGGTATCTCTCTGAAAGGCTCTTTTCCCAGTGGGGAGTGCATCATTTGTCAATATGTCCACTTCACTATAGATACTTTTGTCAATCCCCTTGATTCTAAATGTTTTCCATTGAAATCTTACATCAATTGCAAAACTGGGAATGTTATTCATGCTACCATATACCCATGTAACAAGGTTTATGTTGGCCAGACTTCCCAGGAGCTCAGAAGATGAGTCCAAAAACACCTATCCAACATCGGCTACTGATGCATGCAAAGGGAAGACCCTTAGGGTATGTGCAGCTGTTACAGCACAGTGGATGGGATTTCAAGAAATCCCATGTCCACTATGCATCCACAGACACCCGCGGCTCACCCATGGAGACGGACATGTGGCTCGTCTCTCGAGACCGCAACATGTCAATTCCTCTTGTGGAGACTCTAGTCTTCGCAAGAGAAATTTCACCAAAAGAATGTATTGTACACGGTGAATCCGCATGGCTCAGTGAACACATGTGGATTCATCTGCGTTCAATAGCCGGCAGCGCTTTGGACGCAACGAACATGCGCTGCTACTTCCGGATAGTGTGCACCCAGCCTTACTTACATCGCTGCACATTTTTTATCTTACCATCAAGGTAGGCCCAATAATGTCTATATAGTTGGGTTACAAAGATTTTGTATCAATATTAGGGGTGGCGACTGTCAAACAACTTTTGCAGCTGGATGGATTTTCAATTTAACATCCAACTCTCCATTGTGTTCCAATGAAGAACTACTGTTTACAGGATTAGGTTGATACGTAGTGATGAGCGGGCACTAAAATGCTTGGGTACTCATTACTCAAGTTGAGCAAATCATAATGCTTGACCGATTAACAAAATGGAAGTCAATAGGAAAGTTGAGCATTTTTCCAGTGCCCCACAGAGGTCTGGAGGGGGTCTAAAAACTGCTGAAAATGATGGAAACAGTGCTAAAATGGCATTGGAACAACATGGGGAAGACTCCTGGAAGCATCTCTGAAGTTGGAAGGAGACTCCTCAGGACTCATGAGGCCGGATGGAGTCCATCTTACAGATGTCGGCCTTGATATATTTTTGTCGGGTTTACAGGATGGGGTTGAACAGGCCCTGAGGTCGATGGTGGGGGTCGGAGTCCTGTGTAGGTCATACACAGGATCCTCCATGGCGGTAATGCCGGGAGGGGCAAGGGGGCGTAACCCTCGTTGGCTGGCTCGCATGTCTATCAAAGACAGGGCCTGCGGCGACCGAGCCGGTTGCAGAACTTAACTTGCCCCTCCCCACATGGTGTAATTTAATTAATAAACTGTGACCGACCTGTTCAACCCATCCCTGGCTTGTTTTCGTTTTATTGGGGGGTCTAGCGGGAGGGGGGGAATGCACCACCTACGCCAAAACGCGTCTACGTAGTCTGAATCCCAGGTTGCTGCTGGGCACAATGTTGTCAAGAGTATTACGCCACATTTACGGACTGACAATAAAACATACAAAACTGCAGTTTAAATGGATTTAACTGGAAAAAATGTTAAGAAACGTTCTTTTCAAGATAATGACTTGTATATAAGCAAAAATAAATAAGAAAGAGAAAAAAAAATTGTCCTCCACATCTTGGGCGTTGCTTTCAATGGTAAAAAGAAAACATTCTACAGAAAGTGAAATTTGATCATTTTAATACCTTATCTGGTCATGTGGTGCTTGAGATATGATCAGACACATCCTGTTTAATTTATGAAGGAGCGACACTGAAAGTCACAAATTTTTTTCAGGGTCATTAGGCGGCAATCACTATTTGTAGAGGGCTATCAGGTGGCCTCTACTATTGTAGAAGGCCCTTACTATTGTTACAGAGACAGCAGGTGACCCTCACTCCAATTTTAAAGGGCCAGAAGCCAGCCCTCACTAAGTATTTTTAGACGGCCACCAGCAGGCTATGCTTTGCATAGCCATATATTGCTACTGCAATATAATTTATCCATCTCAGGTGGGCAAATTTTCTTTTTCTTATTAATACTGTAAAGTTTGCAACTTGGAGGGCCAGTAGGCGGCCCTCACAATTTATAGAAGGACAGCAGGTGGCTCCCACTATTTTTAGAGGGCCAGCAGGCATCTTGTGGACAGACCAAGATAGAGTTTTTTTGGTAAACACATCATTCTACTGTTTACTGTAAATGGAATGAGGCCTTCAAACAAAAGAAAACAATAGTTACAGTCAAATATGGTGGAGGTTAAAAGATATTTCGGGTTGTTTTGCTGCTTCTGGCTCATGAAATGTGAAGATTCCTAAAGGATTTTGGGTTGCAATGTAGTGCCCAGTGTCTGAAATCTGGGTTTGCATTCCTAGGTCATTGATCTTGAAGTAGGACAATGACCCCAAACATACTTAAAGAAGCACCCAGAAATGGATAGAAACAAAGCACTAGAGAGTTCAGAAATGGTAATTCCAGCTCCAGTAGCATATAGTGTCCCACCACTACCTCTTACATACAGATGCTAGAAAGAAACTGTGAATGGACACATTCTGACTGCAGCACACCATAAACAACATGAATTGGTCAATGAGTCCATGGAAAAAAACAGCATCAAGGCTTAAAATTTATAAGGCAACAATCCTTGACTAAATGCCTGTCATACGCTATTCCTACTGCAACACTTCACCATAAACAAATTGCAAATAAGAGAGGTATTATTGTAGAATATAGAAGGGATTTGAACCAGTCTTGAAAATATTTTTTCTTGTTCATAGCAGCAACAAACTCTGGAGGAACGCAAGTAATAATGCCAGCTTTGATGAATTTCTGAGTACAGATCACCGTAAAGAACATGAATCATTGAGTCTATGAAAAAAAGCAGCAGCAAGGCTTAGAATTTATAAGACAATAATTCCTGACTAGATGGCTGTAATACGCTATCCCTACTGCCACACCTCTCTGTAGACGAAGTGCAGGTAAGAGCGGTTATATTATAACAGAATAGAATCTATTTGAATTAGCCCTGAAAAAAACTGATTAGCTTAATGTCTTCAGATGACTCCAAAGATAAAAGTCTAATGGGGTCAGATTGAGAGACCTTGGTGGCCATTCAACTGGCCCACGATGACCAATCCACTTTCCAGGACACTGTTCATGTAGGAATGTTGGGACCTGACTGGGGTCATCTGAAGGATGAATTGAATTGTCTATGCTGTGAAGATACAAGATGTGCAGCATCTGAAACAACGAAATACTGGAAGCCTGTGCTAGCATTTCTTCTGCAGTGTTGCTATCAGTGTGTCAAGAATGGGAGAAGAGGGTTGCATTGACAATCCAACACAATGTCCAGCACTTTAAACACATTTTATAATTGGTCATAAACTTGTAAATAACTCATGAAAGAATAATGTTACGTTAAAACCAAGCACACCATTGTTTTTCTTGTGAAATTCTCAATAAGTTTGATGTGTCACATGACCCTCTTCCCATTGAAAAAAATAAAGTTGGATTCAAAATGGCCACCATGGTCACCACCCATCTTGAAAAGTTTTCCCCCTCCCATATACTACTGTGCCACAAACAGGAAGTTGATATCACCAACCATTCCCATTTTATTTAGGTGTATCCATATAAATGGCCCACCCTGTACTTTCTCTTATTAAATGAGCAGAGATTGGTGGATATTTAGCGCTAGAGGATCTAGAAGGTGATGGTGACTGGTAGATGACCACGTGTTATCAGGAGTATTGAGCTCCTTCTGGACAATGGTTTATATGGATTTTTCTCTGATGAGAAAAAATTGAGCTGAAAGGAGCATTATCCTCAGTAACAAATCCATTTCTTAGTAACAAATCTGCATATTTACTGCTACCTTCAACCCAATCAAAGAAAAAGACGGTTTCCGCGCTGCTGAAAGTATTGAGACTTGCATCCCGGTGAAAGTTGAAAAAGCTGGTGATTTATTTGATGCGTTTTGAAACAGAGTTACTTCTTCTTCAGAAATGGCCACATGGAACCTTTTTCAACTTTTACCAGGATACATGTCTCAATATTTTCAGCAGTGCGGAAACCATCCACTAATTCCTTTTTCTTTGATGTCTGGTGGTCCCTTGCTGACCCCGTGGATCTGCTGCAGCTGACCTCTAACATTATATGCCTTCTCAACAGATCAATCAGGTTAGTTGAATCTGAGCAAAATGCTTATTGTGTCTCTCAGATAAGACCCCATTTTTGCGCGGATCTCCTACAGCTTCTTTGAACCTCCAGCTCCATGCAATTGTTCCACTATATTGACCTTCAATGGTAGTTAATGGTCCTTGCACCCCAGACACAAGTTCTCTCTTATGATACAATGATGTTATTGGAAGTGGACGGATCGATCTGCTGAGCAGGAAACATACCCGATCTGCCTGCCATAGAAAGAAACCCTATCTCCGCCCTACCAGAACTATGATAGAGGCCATGTTATATCAGACACATCAGTTCCTGGTAACATCTGGTCCCACCCGTATGTGACTGCACAGACAGATAACTGTAAATGTTCCTCTGACTCATCAGTTGTACAATCTCAGCATCCGGAAACTTGGTTTTCTGTATAAAGTCACAGTGTTCATGTCTTTATTGGTTATTTCTTTGGATAACATGATACATTGCGTCTGCAGCAGAAGGGAATAGTCTGAGATAACTACAAGGTAAGTGACTGGAAACATGATAAAAAGATAACTTACATAGAAATTGTGTTATACCATATAGAAATAGATGATAGATTACACTGTTCTACATATTTCCAGAAGTTGTCAGGATCAGTAATGAAATGAGCCATTTCTTAATGATTTTGACCTGAAAATGAACATTTTTATTTGGCTCCTGTTGTTATGATGTCAGAGTTTTCCTTTTACTGCTACATATAATTAATAGCACAAAAACACCTCCCAAATATAAGTCAGAAAGGGTCCAGAGTTTTTCTTAATTAAAAATTTTATTTTATTTAAACATAATTAAATTTAAAATAATACAGAGTAACAACACCAAGCAGAAAAAGGAGAGGGAACAATTTTTCTCTCACAAATGTAAATTGATTGCACAAAAGGTATGAATATGTTAACTAAAAAAATGGTTAAAGATTATATCATAAACCCTTAGGACAATAAATGAATAAATTACTAAATCTAGATACATGCTATTCAAATCCATATAATGAAAGTGCTATTATGCAATTGATTTTATAAATAATAGCAGCATAGAGATAACTGGGTTAAAATTTGACTATAAATCAATACCAAGATAAATTATTTAGTCTACCAATAAATATAATACCATAAAGTGCTATTGTGCAATCCTAATACCAGCAGAAATAAGGGAACAGAGGTATTTTAAATTTAATCTAAACGTGCAAAAAGGCAATCAATAGTAAAAATTAATATACCCAGTAACGCCCATATGTGTCCAAAGAGGTCTATATCAAAAGGTGCTAATGTGTCCTTACAAAGGAGAGGCGACTCCTGACGAAGAATGGCGAAACGCGCGTTGAGGCGGCAGGCTGGGACTGGGAATCTCTCTCCTTTGTAAGTGCAATACTGGCATTCATTTATCTTTAGTGTCCACCACTTTTGGGGCAATTTTGGCTGTGTATCTAGGCTGCTATCCAATTTGTTTGCACATCAGCACCTTATGTGCCGGTTTTGCTAGTGATATACTGATAACAGTAATTTTCCAGTGACTATCAGGCTAAGTGCAATTTTGGCTACTTGCTTACACTGTTTTTTGACTAGCAGGCACATTAGCACCTTTTGATATAGACCTCTTTGGACACATATGGGCGTTACTGGGTATATTAATTTTTACTATTGATTGCCTTTTTGCACGTTTACATTAAATTTAAAATACCTCTGTTCCCTTATTTCTGCTGGTATTAGGATTGCACAATAGCACTTTATGGTATTATATTTATTGGTAGACTAAATAATTTATCTTGGTATTGATTTATAGTCAAATTTTAACCCAGTTATCTCTATGCTGCTATTATTTATAAAATCAATTGCACAATAGCACTTTCATTATATGGATTTGAATAGCATGTATCTAGATTTAGTAATTTATTCATTTATTGTCCTAAGGGTTTATGATATAATCTTTAACCATTTTTTAGTTAACATATTCATACCTTTTGTGCAATCAATTTACATTTGTGAGAGAAAAATTGTTCCCTCTCCTTTTTTTGCTTGGTGTTGTTACTCTGTATTATTTTAAATTGAATTATGTTTAAATAAAATAAAATGTTTAATTAAGAAAAACTCTGGACCCTTTCTGACTTATATTTGGGAGGTGTTTTTGTGCTATTGATCAAAGAGTTATATATATTGATTGTTTTCCGAACAGGGATATTTTGTGTGTACATATAATTAATGTATAAAAGTTTCATTATTTTGAAGCATTATTATTTTTATTCATAAATTATTTCTATTTTTGCAAATATAAAGATGCAGAACATTTTGTTATGCCAATTTTCTCATTTATTTAGAGGAAACTTAGCAATAATACCTGAGGCGTAGTTTGGGTTCAGCTCACTGGGGGCGAAACATGTGAGAGGGCACCTAACAGATGGACGCATCATTAGCGCAACCTGTGCGGTCGCTCATGGGCCCAAGAGGTAAGGGGGTCTATTTCTACCTCCAAAAAAGGTGCAATTTTGCATTTTTAGGAGCTCTTTGGCTGTGAAGGGCCCATATATTGTTCTTGCACAGGGGCCCTTTCTAGGTCCGCCTGTGGCCCCGAACCAGATAACCATGATTATTACTGCGATGGGTATAGGGGAACCTCAGGAGATGACTGCACTGTTATTGAAAATAAATCTCTATACAAAGACCAGCACTGACAGTACCGCCATATGGTGACATGTAGTGGTAGATAACAGCCCTGCACAATATATAGAGATCACAGTACAGTTACAGATAATGACTTACCGCTGACGTTCTTTCTGGTGGAGTCGTCACTTTTCCCGTCTTTTCCATCTGACCCAGACCGACATGTCGACTCCTCCAGCCAGGACTTGTCTGCAGAGATTACAACAAAGACACATCTGACTTCTTATATTTCCAGCACCGTCCCCATCTATCCCCAACCAAATGCTAGCAAATTATATTTTTCTCTGATTTTCCTAAGTGGTCGGTGCAAATGACAGTCAGTCTAATAAAAGTCAACACCCGTTAGAGTATACATCCAATTTTATTGAAGAAACCTCCCAATGATAACAGTATAATCTCCAAAATGAATAAAAACTCAAAATGCACTGTTCAAATTATTAGGCACAGTTGAATTTCTGAACATTTGATCTGTTATAAAGAACTGAAAATGCTCATTTGTGGAATTTGCAGCATTAGGAGGTCACATTCACTGAACAAAAAAGCTACTTAACTCTAAAACATCCTAACAGGCCAAGTTACATGTTAACATAGGAACCCTTCTTTGATATCACCTTCACAATTCTTGCATCCATTGAACTTGTGAGTTTTTGGAGAGTTTCTGCTTGTATTTCTTTGCATGAAGTCAGAATATCCTCCCAGAGCTGCTGTTTTGATGTGAACTGCCTCCCACCCTCATAGATCTTTTGCTTGATGATACTCCAAAGGTTCTCTATAGGGTTGAGGTCAGGGGAAGATGGTGGCCACACTATGAGTTTATCTCCTTTCATGCCCATAGCAGCCAATGACTCAGAGGTATTCTTTGCAGCATGAGATGGTGAATTGTCATGAATGAAGATGATTTTACTCCTGAAGGCACGTTTCTGCTTTTTATACCATGGAAGAAAGTTGTCAGTCAGAAACTCTATATACTATGCAGAGGTCATTTTCACACCTTCAGGATCTTTAAAGGGCCCTACCAGCTGTTTCCCCATGATTCCGGCCCAAAACATGACTCCTCCACCTCCTTGCCGACGTCGCAGCCTTGTTGGGACAAGGTGGCCATCCACCAACCATCCACTTTTCCATCCATCTGGACCATCCAGGGTTGCTCAACACTCATCAGTAAACAAGACTGTTTGAAAATTAGTCTTCATGTATGTCTGGGCCCACTGCAACCGTTTCTGCTTGTGAGCACTGTTTATGGGTGGCCGAATTGTAGGTTTAGGCACCACAGCAAGCCTTTAAAGGCTCCTACACCTTGAGGTTCGAGGGACTCCAGAGGCACCAGCAGCTTCAAATATCTATTTGCTGGTTTGTAATGGCTTTTTAGCAGCTGCTCTCTTAATCCGATGAACTTGCCTGGCAGAAACCTTCCTCATTCTGCCTTTATCAGCACGAACATGTCTGTGCTCAGAATCAGCCACAAATCTCTTAACAGTACGATGATCACGCTTAAGTTTTCGGGAAATATCTAATGTTTTCATCCCTTGACCAAAGCATTGCACTATTTGATGCTTTTCAGCAGCAGAGATCCTTTTTCTTTCCCATGTTACTTGAAAACTCTGGCCTGCTTAATGGTGTGGAACATCCAGTTTTCCTTTTATTGGGCTCACATGGCAAACTAATTATCACAGGTATCTAAGATGGATTTCAGTTATCCAAAGAACCCTGAGACACAATACCATCAATGGGTTTCATTTACAAAAAAAAATGCTATGACACTTAAAACCAATTTGCATAATAATTTGGAACATGGTGTAGAGGGTAATGTAATAGATATGTTAATGGCGTCAGTGAAATAAAATCAAGAGTTTTATTTCCTCTAGCACAGTAAGTGTTGCGAGGGTTAAGTTAACGTATGTTATGGGCTGGCTTTTAGGGGGACATTCATGATGTCACAGTCATGTGATCAGTCATGTGGTTGAGGAGTCACATAGTGTGGGCTTAAATGGCTGAAGGCCAGAGCTTTCAATGTTTAGTGTGGGCGCCTGTAGGAGGACTCCAGGAAAGTGTTGCTTGGACCTGTGAACCTGAACAGTGTGTGTTCTGCCAGCTGTGAGCAGGAGGAACCCCCCTCACAGAAGGACTGTGTTTGTTCTGCCGCCGTTTTGTTTTACGGATTTGCCCAGAGGGCTGTATTTTCTTTTGTATTTCTTTTGTATTTTTGTATTATGCTGCCTACAATAAACCAAAGGAAGTTCTTAAAGCCGCAGTGTACCCGAGTCTACCTCCGTGTGCAGCCAAGTGAGACGATCTACCACACCCTATACACAGTATGATGGGTCCACAACTCCCCTATACACAGTATAATGCCCCCACAGCTCCACTATACACAGTATAATGAGCGAACAACTTACTTATACACAGTATGATGGGTCCACAGCTCCCCAATACATAGCATTATGGGTTCACAACTGCCCTATACACAGTATAATGCCAGGAAGTGTTGAGTTAAATGCAAAGTGGGCACTAGGACCCAGAGAGCCTGAGCAAATCAGAGTCTGCACAGCTAGAAACTAACTGCAGCTGCTGCCAGCCCAGCCTGGAAGAAGCTCCGCAGGTCAGACAGCACTGTACACTGCACGGTGTGAGGCTCTGCAACCTGCCATTGTGCAGAGTCTGTCCGATAGGGTAGCAGGTATTGTGCTGCTCTCTCCCTGACACCTCAGATGCGGCCTCATGATAAAAGTGGCCGTGGCTCCCGGTGGGCCCCTTCTTGTGACTGGGCCCGTGGCAATGGCCCACTCTGGCCCCCCAGTAGCTATGCTACTGAATAATACCAATAACTAAAACATGTCTAAACACTACTGCATGTTATAAGCAGTTACTGAAATTGCACTACAAAATTTGGTCCTCATTCAGTGACAACTCTATTTTGCTTATTTTTCGTACTCCTGCATCTCTTATAATTCTCCAACAGTAATCTGCAAGTATTGATGGAATCCATTTTCCTTGACATATTTTCTCCATAGCCGTAATATCTTGGTGAAATCTCTCACCGTGCTCGCCTCTCACTGCTCCGCAGTTTGGTAAAGAAAAGTCTACATGTGAATGTAAGAAATGGATCTTTAATTACATGTTACAGCTAAGATCCTTATTAGTGATGAGCAAATTTATTCGGCACTATTTGTTACTCGCATGAATAGTACGTTATTCGGGCTATTCGTTACTCGGCGAGTAATTAGGTATTTGCCTTGGTATATTGGAGTGACCCACCCAGCATGTTTGGCTCTTTATTTGCAGCCAATGAACATGCTGGGTTAGCTTACAAATCACAGTAATGCCGGCGCCATCTTTAGTGTGGCATTACGGTGATTGGCTGGCCTTCCAGCATCATAGGGACTATTTAAAGGCTGCCGGCACCATCTTGCGCACATTGCAGCTGGAAACAGCGTAGGGAGAGCGTAGTTTCAGCGTAGGGAAAGTGAAAGGAGCATAGGGAGAGTGATAGGAGGTTATAGTGAGCGTTATTTATTCCAAAAAGCTCTTTTAAGAGCTGAAGATTGTCAAGAGATTACTTGTTTGTTAGGTAGGGATTTAAGTAGGGAGAGATTTAATAGGAGGGAGAGTGAAAGGCAGGCAGCTGAGTGTTCTCATCATTGCCAGCACATGCTGCAGCTCTCTGCTATTTTTCACAGGAACAGACTGAGGGATTCGAGTAAAATAGGAAAGGTTTCATCCACTACCAAAATATAAAAATCAGCTATTTGTAGTGGGAAATAATATTAGGTACTATCAGCACATACAAAACCATTTATTCCTGTGTAGCAGCCAATTATTTTTTTTTTTACCGCAAAATAATATTCCTCAGTGGCAGCATATACTGTAGTAACATCCATTTTAAAATCTAATTGCCAAATAATATTCCTCGTCTATTGCTTAAAATACCTATTATTTGTCTAGGAAAGATGTGTATCTTCGTACCGTGTTAGCCAGTAGATAGAAAAATATTTAGACTTGAGAGTCCTCAGTGGTTGATACCTTTTAATGGCTAACTGAAAAGATGGTAACAAATTGCAAGCTTTCGAGACTACGCAGGTCTCTTCATCAGGCAAAGACTAAAACAAAAGCTGAAGAATCACATATTTATATACACAAAGGACACAGGAATAATGCAATAGGTAAGACAAGTGACGTGAAGCAGAACTGTCATTATGGCAGAGGGATGAACATAAATATGACTAGTTCATAGATAAGGAGTGAAAGTTTTATTACCCTCTGATTGGGGTCTGGTATTGTGTTGTAATGCCCCTAAAAGGTCAGGGAAGCAGATTCCTTAATTGTTGTAGAAAGACATAAAACTCTGGGATATATTCATCCCAGCACTAAGAGTGTCAAAGGTCATCATAAGTTTATATTCCCAGACTTTTCTATCCTTCTCAGATTTGAAGTTAGATTTTAATACAAGTAATTCCATATCCGTCATGCTATGACCGGGCATACAAAAGTGTTTTGCCACAGGTAAATCCATTCTTTTTTCTCTTATTGTGTGGCGATGAGAATTCATCCTTGTTCTCAGTTTTTGCCCGGTCTCCCCCACATACAGACCCCAGTTGGACATTTAGTACATATAATTAGGTACACCACATTAGATGTGATGCAGCTGAAAGTACCTGGTATCTTGTAGTCCTGATGGGAGTTGGGGATCTTTATCCTGTCCGTGGTCATTATAGATGCACAGGTTTTGCATTTCTTTTGTTTGCAAGGAAAGGTACCTGCAGCTGTTGGGGAGGACAGGGAGCTTCTGACAATGATGCTTCTTAGATTTGGGGGCTGCCTAAAACATAGTAGTGGGGGGTCTGGAAATATGGATTGTAATCGGGCATCTTTTTGTAGTAAAGGTTGTAGTTTCCGTGCAGCTCCCCTTAGCATCTCCAGACTTGGATTGTAGGTGACCACTAGAGGCACCCGGTTATTTTCTTCTTTAGCTTTGTAATGTAGCAGGTGATTCCTTGATATTCTGGTGGCTCTTGTAATTTGGTTTTCAATTGTTCTTGGATGGTAGCCCTGGTTCAAAAAAGTCTTTCTGAGGCGACCAAGGTGTTCATCTCTATCCATGGGGTTGGAACATATACGATTGTATCTGATGGCTTGGCTGTAGACAATAGAGTTTTTTATGTGTTTTGGATGGAAACTGTCCCATTTAAGATATGTTGGACGGTCGATTGGCTTCTGATACAGGGATGTCTCTATTTCATTGTTCTTTAGCTTAATGGTGGTGTCTAAAAAGTTAATTTCAGTGCTGGAGTAGTTAAGTGTTAAGTTGATGGTGGGATGAAATTGATTGAACTGTTCATGGAACGTCTTTAGCTGTTGTTCAGACTCCGTCCAGATGATTAGAATGTCATCAATGTAGCGGTAGTAGGCCCGAGGCCTGATGGGGCATGAGGACAAAAATTCGCTTTCAAGCTTGGCCATGAAAAGATTTGCATACTGTGGAACCATTTTACTTCCCATAGCTGTGCCAGTCTCCTGAAGATAGATCTTGTTGTCAAATTCAAAGTAATTGTGGGTGAGGATGAATTTTGTGAGTTTCACCACAGAATCAGCATCATTCCCGGTGTTTCCCATGAAGACTTTGCAGGCATTTAATCCATCCTGGTGTGGGATATTAGAGTACAAAGATTCCACATCCATGGTGGCCAGGATGGTTCCTTCTGGTAGAGAACCTATTGCTGCAAGTTTATTCAGTAGGTCAGTTGTGTCCTGAATGTAGCTGGGTGTATCCTTTACCAGGGGTTTAAGAACACCCTCTACCCATCCAGATACTTGCTCAGTAAGGGTGTCCACACATGAAATAATCGGCCTCCCTGGATTTCCAGCTTTGTGGATTTTGGGAAGCATGTAGAATGTCCCTGTTCTTGGACTTTCTGGTATCAGATCATCAGCTCTTATGGATTTGTCAGACAGACAAGATACCAACTTGCTTAGTTCCTTGTAATAGTCCTGTGTAGGGTCCGACTCCAGTTTTCTGTAGTAGCGTGTGTCCGTAAGTTGTCTGTTTGCTTCCTTCATATAGTCTGATGTGTTCATCATGACTATTGCACCTCCCTTGTCAGCAGGTTTAATGATGATTTCTTTGTTGGTTTTCAGAGACTGTATGGCCTTTCTCTCCTGGGCACTGATGTTGGAGGCTTGTCTCTTGTTGGTGGATTTTATCAAATGTCTGAATGAGTCTATATATTTATCCAAATGAGGGTTACGTCCAGGTGGAGGTGTCCAGTCTGACCTCTTCTTGGTTGTTGGGATCCCTCTTCCTTCAGTCCGAGTTTTCTGAATCTTCTGTATCATTGAAGTATTCCCTCAGGCGCAGTCTCCTGAAAAAATGTTCCATATCACTGCAGAGTTCGGTTTTATCCAGGGCCTTAGTAGGACAAAATGAGAGTCCTCTAGAAAGCACGGCAAGCTCCACTTTGTTGGGTTTGTAATCTGAGAGATTGATGACACAGTTAGATGCTTTTGTGTCTGGAATGGAGTGGTTGTCAGAGTTGTCAGGTTTTGGTTTTGTATCTGTTTGTATAGAGTCCGGAATGGAGGCGCAATCTGTGTAGTTTCTTTTCCTTGTTTTGAATCAGAAAGGTCCGTAGTTTGTTATAGTATTGTTGTAATTTTTGCTCTGTGCTTTCTGTAAGTGTTCTCCTCAGAGTTTCAAATTGTCCTTGGACTTTACTCCTTATGCTGTAGCAGACATGCAAAAGATGGTTCCTTAGTCTTTCAGAAGTCCTGTGACAAAGGTTTTGTGCATAATAGGTATTGTAGGTGTGAAGAATTGGGTTTGTAATCCAGAGTCCTTTGGGAATTAGATTCTCCTTTTTGCATTTAGATAAGAAAAAATGTCGCTGTCCATTTGTGCACGTTTCTTCAGAAGTGGTTTCAGTTCCATAAAGATGCGGTACATTCTGGTATCCTCCATTTTGATATAGGAAAGAGGTGTATCTTCGTACCGTGTTAGCCAGTAGATAGAAAAATATTTAGACTTGAGAGTCCTCAGTGGTTGATACCTTTTAATGGCTAACTGAAAAGATGGTAACAAATTGCAAGCTTTCGAGACTACGCAGGTCTCTTCATCAGTCAAAGACTAAAACAAAAGCTGAAGAATCACATATTTATATACACAAAGGACACAGGAATAATGCAATAGGTAAGACAAGTGACGTGAAGCAGAACTGTCATTATGGCAGAGGGATGAACATAAATATGACTAGTTCATAGATAAGGAGTGAAAGTTTTATTACCCTCTGATTGGGGTCTGGTATTGTGTTGTGATGACCCTAAAAGGTCAGGGAAGCAGATTCCTTAATTGTTGTAGAAAGACATAAAACTCTGGGATATATTCATCCCAGCACTAAGAGTGTCAAAGGTCATCATAAGTTTATATTCCCAGACTTTTCTATCCTTCTCAGATTTGAAGTTAGATTTTAATACAAGTAATTCCATATCCGTCATGCTATGACCGGGCATACAAAAGTGTTTTGCCACAGGTAAATCCATTCTTTTTTCTCTTATTGTGTGGCGATGAGAATTCATCCTTGTTCTCAGTTTTTGCCCGGTCTCCCCCACATACAGACCCCCAGTTAGACATTTAGTACATATAATTAGGTACACCACATTAGATGTGATGCAGCTGAAAGTACCTGGAACCATCCTGGCCACCATGGATGTGGAATCTTTGTACTCTAATATCCCACACCAGGATGGATTAAATGCCTGCAAAGTCTTCATGGGAAAACACCGGGAATGATGCTGATTCTGTGGTGAAACTCACAAAATTCATCCTCACCCACAATTACTTTGAATTTGACAACAAGATCTATCTTCAGGAGACTGGCACAGCTATGGGAAGTAAAATGGCTCCACAGTATGCAAATCTTTTCATGGCCAAGCTTGAAAGCGAATTTTAGTCCTCATGCCCCATCAGGCCTCGGGCCTACTACCGCTACATTGATGACATTCTAATCATCTGGACGGAGTCTGAACAACAGCTAAAGACGTTCCATGAACAGTTCAATCAATTTCATCCCACCATCAACTTAACACTTAACTACTCCAGCACTGAAATTAACTTTTTAGACACCACCATTAAGCTAAAGAACAATGAAATAGAGACATCCCTGTATCAGAAGCCAATCGACCGTCCAACATATCTTAAATGGGACAGTTTCCATCCAAAACACATAAAAAACTCTATTGTCTACAGCCAAGCCATCAGATACAATCGTATATGTTCCAACCCCATGGATAGAGATGAACACCTTGGTCGCCTCAGAAAGACTTTTTTGAACCAGGGCTACCATCCAAGAACAATTGAAAACCAAATTACAAGAGCCACCAGAATATCAAGGAATCACCTGCTACATTACAAAGCTAAAGAAGAAAATAACCGGGTGCCTCTAGTGGTCACCTACAATCCAAGTCTGGAGATGCTAAGGGGAGCTGCACGGAAACTACAACCTTTACTACAAAAAGATGCCCGATTACAATCCATATTTCCAGACCCCCCACTACTATGTTTTAGGCAGCCCCCAAATCTAAGAAGCATCATTGTCAGAAGCTCCCTGTCCTCCCCAACAGCTGCAGGTACCTTTCCTTGCAAACAAAAGAAATGCAAAACCTGTGCATCTATAATGACCACGGACAGGATAAAGATCCCCAACTCCCATCAGGACTACAAGATACCAGGTACTTTCAGCTGCATCACATCTAATGTGGTGTACCTAATTATATGTACTAAATGTCCAACTGGGGGTCTGTATGTGGGGGAGACCGGGCAAAAACTGAGAACAAGGATGAATTCTCATCGCCACACAATAAGAGAAAAAAGAATGGATTTACCTGTGGCAAAACACTTTTGTATGCCCGGTCATAGCATGACGGATATGGAATTACTTGTATTAAAATCTAACTTCAAATCTGAGAAGGATAGAAAAGTCTGGGAATATAAACTTATGATGACCTTTGACACTCTTAGTGCTGGGATGAATATATCCCAGAGTTTTATGTCTTTCTACAACAATTAAGGAATCTGCTTCCCTGACCTTTTAGGGTCATCACAACACAATACCAGACCCCAATCAGAGGGTAATAAAACTTTCACTCCTTATCTATGAACTAGTCATATTTATGTTCATCCCTCTGCCATAATGACAGTTCTGCTTCACGTCACTTGTCTTACCTATTGCATTATTCCTGTGTCCTTTGTGTATATAAATATGTGATTCTTCAGCTTTTGTTTTAGTCTTTGCCTGATGAAGAGACCTGCGTAGTCTCGAAAGCTTGCAATTTGTTACCATCTTTTCAGTTAGCCATTAAAAGGTATCAACCACTGAGGACTCTCAAGTCTAAATATTTTTCTATTATTTGTCTAGCAGTTGTGCGACTGGCGCAATCCAGGTAGAGATAATCTTACTTTACAATTTAGCAATAATCTTCATTACTCCGCATTTGGTGTGTCAGCAAGACAATTGAAAAAAAATCATAATTTTCTATTGGTTTAAAAAAATGCCCAATACACCATCAGAGGGAAGTCCAGTCACCAGCAAAATAGCGTGTTAGATAGAGGAAAATTGGGCTACGATATTAAAAATCCTTTATTGTAGTTTCAATAAAAACATCTTGCTTACACCATTTTAGACAACTCGGGGTCCATATGCGACTCCCCCAGGGCCGTGGGGTACCCGGTCGGAGTCAGACAGTTCTTTAGGAGTTTGGTCATGGCAGCAGCGACCTGGTCTGTGGCCCTGGGAATGCAATAAAATGTGGGGCTAAAGTTTATAGGGAAATAAGTTTGTGATGCCACCCGTGGTATTCAGCAATAGATCGCCGACGCTGCAATTCAGGTCCACTGGGGTGGTTGATGACGCAGCAGAGATGTTACAGCTCTCCACGGGTAGAGCTAGGCCCCAGGGCAGATGGTAACGGTTGTAGTGCAGTGTAGGTGATGCACTAAATTAATCTGAGGACACAGCAGGGTGCAGTATTCACACTTTACTCACAATCTTTAAGTTACAAACACCAGCCGGGTGCTGTGCTCTCTGTGTCGGTGGTCCAGCCAGCTCTCGGGTAGTTTGGTGTACACTTTATCGGGACCGCCTTCTTGTGTACCTTCTCCCTTCTTCTCTCCTGCGCTAGCTAATGCCTTTCTTGCGCTGCGCCTCACACACAATGTCCCAAGCCAGCAGCCTCAGATCCTTTCGGGCGACATCCTCCTGGTCCTCTTGTTCCTATGTGACTCCCTTTTTAGCGAATGTGTGTGTTGCACATACAGTCACAACAGCTTCGGGTTTGCTAGCTGAGTCCTACAGTCTCTCTGCTAGTCTGGAGCCGGTCCCCCACTGCGACCTGGTCCCTCCACCCGACTACGGTCGGCCTGGATTGGGGCGCCACGTGTGTATTCCTCACGTCCCTGGCCCCTAAGACTCCTTCTTTCCTCAGGAGCTCCCTTCTTCGGCATTGCTCCTCTCAACTTCTCTCACTACTCTCCTTCCATCTGTCACACTCCCTTTCAACCTAAACTCAGGCTCCTCCCCCTTTTCTTGGGGAGGTGTGTGGTATTGGATGCACATATGCGAGTACCGGTTAGTGCCCTTACCCAAAAGCTGGGTACCACACCTCTGGCTGAGGTGCACTAATCCTGTGGCGACTGGACCCTCAGGGGCGCCACAATTAGTCATAGCAAACAGCAACACATACACAGACAGAATTAATACAAAAAGGAACGAAGTATAATTCACCCAATGATGATGAGGCTACAATTAACACAATTATCACAAACACATGTGTTTGTATAAAATCACGTAGTATAAAAATAAAACGCATACAGCTCTGGCAAAAATTAAGAGACAACTGCAGAATTTTATAAAAATCAGCTTCTCTACATGTCTGACAGCCATTCCATTCCAGTGTCTGTTGAATTCCAACCAGAGTACAACTCATTCTACTTAATGTGCTTCTGATTAGGTGATCACCTGAAACAAATCTTATTTAACGAAGGAAAATATAAAAACACTGCTGTGGTGTTCACAATCCTCTGGCAATAGGACAAGCTGGATGGCAAACAAGTGCTAGTAATATCCCAAAAGTAATAGGAATGAAAAAATAACTTTTATCCATGCCAAAGGAGTTGAAAAGAAAAGTCTTGAGTGAGGAAAAGAAGGGCTCAATTCTGGCTTTACAAGCAGAGGGATACAGTGAGCGTCATGTTGCCTCCATCCTTAAAATTTCTAAGACGGCAGTCCATTACAACAAGGTCAAGCAGCAGACATTGGCAGAGGGAGAAAACGACTCTCCACTGACCGGGATGACAGTAATCTTTTTTGAATGTCACTCAGCAACTGCAGGATAACATCAACTGACCTACAAAAAGAATGGCAAATGGCAGCTGGGGTGAAGTGCACGGCAAGAACAGTTCCTAGCAGGCTCCTAGAGGCAGGGCTCAAGTCATGTAAAGCTAGAAAAAGGCCTTTCATCAATGAGAAGCAAAGGAGAGCCAGACTGAAGTTTGCCAAAGACCATAAGGATTGGACCATAGAGGACTGGAGTAAGGTAATCTTCTCTGATGAGTCTAATTTTCAGCTTGGCCCAACACCTGGTTGTCTAATGGTTAGACGGAGACCTGGAGAGGCGTACAAGCCCCAGTGTCTTGCACCCACTGTGAAATTTGGTGGAGGTTCCGTGTTAATCTGGGGATGCTACAGCAAGGCTGTAATTGGGTAGGTTAATCTTTGCGAAGGACATATGAATCAAGCCGAATACAAGGTTATCCTGGAAAAACAGTTGATTCCTTCTGCTCAGGCAATGTTCCCCAACTCGGAGGACTGTTTTTTCCAGAAGGACAATGTGCCATGCCACACAGCTAGGTTAATCAATGTGTGGATGAAGGATCACCACATCAAATCCCTGTCATGGCCAGCCCAATCTCCAGACCTGAACCCCATTGAAAACTTCTGGAATGTAATCAAGAGGAAGATGGATAGTCACAAGCCATCAAACAAAGAACTGCTTAAATTTTTGTACCAGGAGTGGCATAAGGTCACCCATAAACAGTGTGAAAGACTGGTGGAAAGCATGCCATGACGTATGAAAGCTGTGATTAAAAATCATGGTTATTCCACAAAATATTGATTTCTGAACGCTTCCTGAGTTAAATCATTAGTATTGTTGTTTCTAAATGATTATGAACTTGTTTTCTTAGCATTATTTGAGGTCTGCAAGCACTGCATTTTTTTGTTATTTTGACCATTTTTCATTTTCTGAAAATAAACACAATTTATTGCTTGGAAATTCGGAGACATGTCAGTAGTTTATAGAATAAAAGAGCAATTTACATTATACTCAAAAATATACCTAAAAAGAGAAAAATCAGACAAACTGAAAATTTTGCCAGAGCTGTATATACATTGAACAACAGCAAAAAGATGTAAAGAAATATACAGTACAGACCAAAAGTTTGGACACACCTTCTCATTCAAAGATTTTTCTGTATTTTCATGACTATGAAAATTGTAGAATCACACTGAAGGCATCAAAACTATGAATTAACACATGTGGAATTATACATTACACTTTACAAAAAAGTGTGAAACAACTGAAAATATGTCTTATATTCTAGGTTCTTCAAAGTAGCCACCTTTTGCTTTGATTACTGCTTTGCACACAGAAAAGGTGAACGGATGGACTCTACATGCCTAGTTCCCACCGTGAAGCATGGAGGAGGTGGTGTGATGGTGTGGGGGTGCTTTGCTGTTGACACTGTTGGGGATTTATTCAAAATTGAAGCGGTGAGCGGTCCAGCTCCCCCCAAACCATCTCGATTGGGTTCAGGACTGGTGACTGTGGAGGCCAGGTCATCTGGCGTAGCACCCTATCACTCCCCTTCTTGGTCAAATAGCCCTTACACAGCCTGGAGGTGTGTTTGGGGTCATTGTCCTGTTGAAAAATAAATGATGGTCCAACTAAACGCAAACCGCATGGAATATCATGCTGCTGCAAGATGCTGTGGTAGCCATGCTGGTTCAGTATGCCTTCAATTTTGAATAAATCCCCAACAGAGTCACCAGCAAAGCACCCCCACATCATGACACCACCTCCTCCATGCTTCACGGTGGGAACCAGGCATGTAGAGTCCATCCATTCACCTTTTCTGCGTGCAAAGCCGTAATCAAAGCAAAAGGTGGCTACTTTGAAGAACCTAGAATATAAGACATATTTTCAGTCGTTTCACACTTTTTTGTAAAGTGTAATGTATAATTCCACATGTGTTAATTCATAGTTTTGATGCATTCAGTGTGATTCTACAATTTTCATAGTCATGAAAATACAGAAAAATCATTGAATGAGAAGGTGTGTCCAAACTTTTGGTCTGTACTGTACATATATAAGGTTTCATATATACAATCCAGAGTAGAATTATACAGAAGGTAATTGGATATAGTAACAAAACACTGCTTGCAAAAATTGCACACAAAAAAGCCTCCGGTGTGTATATTCACAAAAATTCTCATCCCTCTCACTGCAAAGGAAAGAGAGTACAAGTGCAAGTTAAACAACAGTATAACATTTCACAAAATTCCCAATATTATCTAGTCAGATTTTTCATACACAGATGCAGAGAAAAAACTGCAAATCTGTCAGTTTAATTCATATAGACTAATAATAATATAGGAAGTCTGTCTTAGGTCGGGGTCACACACAACAATAAAAATCGGACCGTATTATGCGGCCGTAATACGCAGAAAAGTCCCCTGAAAAGTGATCCGTATGTCATCCGTGTGCAATGCGAGGATGCGATTTCCTCGCACCAAAACATTTGTGTGTCATCCGTATGGCATCCGTATTGCGAGATTTTCTCGCCGGCTTGCAAAACCAACATATAATGGATCCCAATTTCAGTTTTTACATCGCAAAAGAAAGAATAGCTATATACACATAGAATGCATATATATATATATATATATATATATATATATATATATATATACACACATGTCATTGTGACATATATATATATATATATATATATATATATTTATAGTTCATACACTTCTACATACAGTCATGGCCAAAAGTTTTGAGAATGACACAAATATTATATTTTCACATGATCTGCTGCCCTCTGGTTTTTATGTGTGTTTGACAGATGTTTTTATCACAGACAGAAATATAATTGCAAACATATGAGTAACAAAAGCTTATATTGACAGTTAGAATGAGTTAATGCAGCAAGTCAATATTTGCAGTGTTGACCCTTCTTCTTCAGGACCTCTGCAATTCTCCCTGGCATGCTCTCAATCAACTTGTGGACCAAATCCTGACTGATAGCAGTCCATTCTTGCACAATCAATGCTTTCATTTTGTCAGAATTTTTAGGTTTTTGTTTGTCCACCCGTCTCTTGATGATTGACCACAAGTTCTCAATGGGATTAACATCTGGAGAGTTTCCAGGCCATGGACCCAAAATCTCTATGTTTTGTTCCCTGAGCCATTTAGTCATCACCTTTGCTTTATGGCAAGGTGCTCCATCATGCTGGAAAAGGCATTGTTGATCGCCAAACTGCTCTTGGAGGGTTGGGAGAAGTTGCTCTTGTTGGACATTCTGGTACCATTCTTTATTCATGGCTGTGTTTTTAGGCAAGACTGTGAGAGAGCCGATTCCCTTGGCTGAGAAGCAACCCCACACATGAATGGTTTCAGGATGCTTAACAGTTGGCATGAGACAAGACTGGTGGTAGCGCTCACCTTGTCTTCTCCGAATGAGGCGTTTTCCTGATGTCCCAAACAATCGAAAAGGGGATTCATCAGAGAAAATAACTTTACCCCAGTCCTCAACAGTCCACTGCCTGTACCTTTTGCAGAATATCAGTCTGTCCATGATGTTTTTTCTGGAGAGAAGTGGCTTCTTTGCTGCACTCCTTGAGACCAGGCCTTGCTCCAAGAGTCTCCGCCTCACAGTGCGTGCAGATGCACTCACACCTGCCTGCTGCCATTCCTGAGCAAGCTCTGCACTGCTGGTAGCCCGATCCCGCAGCTGAAACACTTTTAAGAGACGGTCCTGGAGCTTGCTGGTCTTTCTTGGGCGCCCTGAAGCCTTTTGGCAACAATGGAACCTCTCTCCTTGAAGTTCTTGATGATGCGATAGATTGTTGACTGAGGTGCAATCTTTCTAACTGCGATACTCTTCCCGGTTAGGCCATTTTTGTGCATTGCAATGATGACTGCACGTGTTTCTTTAGAGATAACCACGGTTAACAGAAGAGAAACAATGATGCCAAGCACCAGCCTCCTTTTAAAGTGTCCAGTGGTGTCATTCTTACTTAATCATGACAGATTGATCTCCAGCCATGTCCTCATCAACACCCACACCTGTGTTAATGGCGCAATCACTGAAAAGAGGTTAGCTGGTCCTTTTAAGGCAGGGCTGCAATGATGTTGAAATGTGTTTTGGGAGATAAAGTTCATTTTCTAGCCAAATATTGACTTTGCAAGTAATTGCTGTTAAGCTGATCACTCTTTATAACATTCTGGAGTATATGCAAATTGCCATTAGAAAAAGTGAAGCAGCAGACTTTGTAAAAATTAATATTTGTGTCATTCTCAAAACTTTTGGCCATGACTGTAGTATAATAGCCGCTAATTCAATTGCCGGCTTTTGTAAAATTACAGACCCGACATGAAATGACACATGGTTTGCATACAGTTAACCATGTCATTTCATGTAGTTTGATATATGGTTTTCACTAACAATGACATGAGTGTATGTGTGCAAAATTTCATACATGTAGGGGTTAATTAAAGGTGTAAATTCATTGAAAAAATGCGTGGGCTCCCGCGCTATTTTCTCCACCAGACAGGCAAAGCCAGCGAGTGGGGGCAGTGTGATGAAACGTGCACACGGTCCGCCACACGGTAGCTCGGGGTATCACGGCTCGTGATCCCTTCGTGCCGCAAATGTGACGAAAACACGCACACACACGACGGCTGCTGCCGTCCGACCCAGTAAACTGCAGGGATTTATAATTATCCCACTTCCACTTAGGGACTTGCAGCTCTCTGGCGCCCCCCTTACCCTCAGGTCAGTCAGGGAACTGCACCTAGGATAATTAGTCGCCAGACGGGTCACTTGGATGTGTGCTGGCTATTGGGCACGCTGCAGTGAGGGAATTATAATTATTCCGGGCCGCAGCCTCTCAATACACTTATAAAAACCGCTCCGTCACTGCCAACGCCACCCCATAGGTCAACACTTTACACCCCTTCCTTTAAGCTGCCACCAGCTACGATTTACTTAAGGAACAATTTATCAAGAGGGTCCGTAGCAACCCCAAAACAGTAGCGTAGTACTTCAGGCACGTGAAAATTCGTTTATAGAGCAGGAGAAACAAACTAATAAATTTATAGGTTTATTCCGTAAAATACAGGCAGTGCTTATAGTTTAAAAGAAGGGTAACAAGCTGAGGCAATATCGTTATGTACAATACAGTTAGAAATAAAATAGGATTAAAGTTGAAAATATCACATGGTTTTTAATATTTACGGGCCCAAACCCCGGCTGGGGGAGGAGCCCACGTCTAGTTCATTTGCAGTCTCTTAGTAAAAGCCCTCACAGTTTGGGGAATGCCCAAAGGGGGGCTCACACCCAGACTTATACATGTGGGCTGCTGCCCCTCAAAAAAGGGGGAGGGTTTTTCTGGCCCCTCCCCAGGCAAAAGCTAGGGTTTTGAGCTCTGAAAATCATAAGGACCATAACTCAGCGGGGGAAATCTAGCAAAAAATGGCGGGCCCTTTTAATGATCTTACTTTTTAAAAGACGGTTCCAATGAGCCCACACTTGGGGGGGCTAGTTCATGGGGGACCCCAGAATTCCATTTCTGGGGGTTTTTTTGGAGTTTTCGGGGGTTTACCAGTACCACGGAACCCATGCCGGTCGGCGATGATTTAAACCCCCAACTTTCGTGTTCTGACGCAAATTCCCCCGTGTTTTAAGCCCAAAAAATGAAACCTCTTTAAAGGTTTTAGGAAAAAAAAATGTGAAGACAATGGGGGGCCCCCCACGGTGAGGCGGGAAAATCCAGCAATGGTCTTTTTAAAAATTTCACTACTTGTGTGCAGGTTTGGGGGTTGTGAGAAGGTGAGGAAAGGGGGGGGGTACTTTGCTTGTGGGCTGGGGGGCATAAAAAAAAAAAAAAAGAGGCCCGTGTTTTTCCCCAGCACCCAAAATGGAGTTCCCCCACATCCAGGGTAAAATGTGGGGTGTAGGAGTGCCCTTTTCTGGTGATATGTTGGGGATTTATTCAAAACTGAAGGCGTTTTGAAGAGCATGGCTACCCCAGCTTGCGCGGCAAGCTATTCCCTCGGTTTGGTTTAGTTGGACCAAAATTTTTTTTTGAGGACAATGCCCAAAAACCCCCTCCCGCGTGTAAAAGGTATTTGAAAGAAAGGAAAAGTGATGGGGTGTACGAGATGATGGC
>JARQOD010001140.1:0-18805 GCA_033576555.1 Oophaga sylvatica | reverse complement strand
TCCGGGACTTAATTTCATTGGTAGACTAATCCAAGAACCCCCCACAATAACATTCAGGGGGAAACCCCAAAATCGACAAATACCCAATTCCTTTAAACTCTTCCGGGGGGCGCATTTTAAGGCCAGAAAGAAAAAAACCCCCTTAGTGTTTAAAAACAGGCTTTTCGGGCGAAACTGAGCTTTTTTTTTTTTCTTTTTTCATCAAGCACACAGTTCTTAATGAAAGGCAGTTTTGCCCCAAAAAAAAGCCAAATTTTCAGAAAACCTGGGTTTTTTTCCGAGAGCGGGGGGCCATCGCCCCAAATTTCCAGGGGCTCTCCAATGTCAGTACAGACCCCTCTAAGTTTTGGATGAATAGCAAAGGATTTACTTTTTTTAACCCTTGCACCAGTCCCCTATCCCCCGTATAGTAATTGCATAGCCTTGCAATTACCGGGTATGGGAAAACAATCAGAAAATCTTAACCGTTTCACTAGCCCTGCAAGAAAAAAAACTTTTCAAAGCTGATCTTTTCCACCCCACCTATAGACCACCGTGGAAGTGAGTACAATATTTTTCACATTATTGATCCCTGCCTAAAAGCTCAATTCTGTCTCACTGATGGACCAACGGGGCATCATACAATAACCCCAAAGCAGAAAAAAAACTACCCACTGATCTAAAGCAGGATCACTAGGTTGCAGAGAAAAGGCCCATTCCGAGGTTTTTTGGCAAAAGTACTTTAGAACCCTTGCGCTGTGTTCATCCCCGGGGTCGGGGTCTCAAACAAAAATACAAAAAGAAAGCATTTTTAAAAGAAAAAAAATTTGTTGCACCAAAAAAAAAATCGGGCAAACGTCCCTTTGGCCCCACAAATGTGCTCCAACAGCTACTCATTTTTGCTGGAGTTGGCCCACATCCAAGGGAGTCCCTGCAGGCATTGACCATTCCGAACCGCACCATAATGGAAACGAAAATTTTCCTCAGAGATATTTTTTTGGGGAAGGGGACTTAGTTATGTTCTGTTCAAGCAAAGGGGAAGAAAGGGATTTCTTCCCACATAAGAAAAAACTAGACCCTACGAGAAAGGGGGGAACCGCCCCTGCGATCAGCCCGCTAAAGTCCCAGAGTCTGTACGAAGCCCTTTGGGGCGGGGAGGGTCCCTACAAGCACTGGGACGGGAGAAAAGATGGAACCCCTAACAGAAGTTGTGCAGTAAAGAAAAACAAACAACAAGAACAAGAGGTCCGAAGACCAAGCAAAACATTGGAGTAAGGTAACAAAGCCCCTGGTAGCTTAAGGTATAAAACAATGAAGTCCAGCAAAACCCCCAGAAGGGCGGGGCGGGGCTAAAAGGCAAAAAAGGTATGGACCAGCAAATAGAAAAAAACCCTCAGGAAGTTCTAACGTCAGTGTTTTTCCTTTTTTTTATAAAAAATGACAGAAGTACATCGACACTGTGACTGAAAAAACATTTTTAATAATCAGGGCAGTTGGGGGGGACTGCCACATGGGCGGATTTTTCCCGACGTTACGGGATTCCCCCCTGTCACTGTGTTTACCCATATTACTGGTATTCCTTCTATAACTGTGTATTTTTCCCCAGTTACCATTATTTTCCCAGTTCCTTTATTTTCCCCTATTACTGTGTTTGCCTAATTACTGGTATTGCCCATGTTACTGTTATTCCCATTTTACTGTGTATTACCTTTGTTATTTTCATTACCTATTCACCTGTGTTTACCCCCGTCACTGTGTATTCCCCCGTTAGTAAATGTGACAAAGAAATCAGACACTGTAATGACAAAAATTTCGTACATCAGGGGAGTTGGTGAGTCACATGACCACAGGGGGGAGTTAGCCCTTTGTCGTGTTGGCACGCTGGACCAATCAAAACGAGGGATTTCCGGAAAAGACAGAAAGACGTTATATAAATAGATGTAACTGTGTTTACCTCATTTCACTGTGTAATACCTCATTTTTATGTGTATTACCTCAGTTCCCCCATGTTACCTGTGTATTCCCCCATACATGTGTTTACCTCATGTTACTGTTATTCCTCTTTTCGTGTATTACCTTTTTACTGTTATGTATTTCCACTTTTATGGTATTTCCCCCCATGTTACTGTTTTTACCCAGTTCCCCGTGATTTCCTATGTCACTGGTTTTCCCCCAGTTACTGTGATTACCCCATATTACTGTGTATTTTTTCCCCATATCAGTGTATTACCACATTCCGTGATTACCTATATTTCTCATATGCCTTTTTACCCAGTCCCGTTTTAACCTAATATTACGGTGTACTCCCCCATTTATGTGTATTACCTATTTTTGTTTATTACCTCATTTTACTGTGTATTACCTTTTGTTTTTGTTTACCCACACCGGTGTATTACCCATGCCCTGTGTTTACCCATGTTCGTAAAAGTGACAAAAATAAACAGACACGGACTGACAAAACATGTTCGTACTCAGGGCATTTTGGGAGTCACATACCACATGGGCGGGTTAGCCCTGCATCCTGAGTTATGTTATTACCTATGTTCCCCTATATTCCTCTTTTCCTTTGTTTTACCTCATGTGATGTCCTCAATGTCCTCATATGAACATAACAATCAAATGCCAGTGCCAAAAAAAAGGAATTCATGGGAAAAGAGACCCCGCCCCCGCCCCCGCTCAAGCGCTTCGCAATCTTCGTCAGGAGGCTGGCTTGGGGGGCTTGCTCGGAATAAATAGTAAGATTACCAAAGGGGAAAAGGGCCCCAAAAAGACGAAAAAAGCTTTTGCATGTATCCAAGGAACTCCTATCACATGGAGAATTAACCCTTGTCCGTGCTTGTGGAAAGGAGGGGCGGATCAATGTCCGTCTAACGCAGGCAAAAAGGCGCATGCGCAGATCCGCCAAAAAAAGGGAAAAAAAAAAAAAAATTTAGATAAAGGGAAGGAAATAGTGTTAGGAGAGGGATAGTGGGGGATTTGACCCTTGGGGGGAATTCTGATGGGGCAAAAAAAGGGCATGCGCACTCCTTTGATGACAGCTGAGAAAATTTAATAGGAGAAGTGTCAAAAAAGAAACAAAAAGGAGGCAATCTCCTCAAATACAAGAAGCCCAACATTTTCCGATACTAAAGAGTTAAATAAAAAATAAAAGTGCAGTAGAGAGAAAGGGTGAAATATTTAGCGCATAAACAAAATTTAATTGCTTATTTGTGAATAAGTACCAGTGAATAAAAAAGTATTCTAAAAAAAAGAACATTATAAAATACAAAAATGTATATTAACAACAATTTATAAAAAAAAGAAAATATCAATACTGGAACTATTTGACTTTAAAAAAAGGATATACTAAAATATATAGAATACTAATAAATATAAAATATTAAATTTTTAATCCATTAATAATGTGCATCAGGCAAAAAAAGAAAAGAAAAATAAACTGAAATAAAAAATAATTTGTGAAATAAAAAATAAAAAAAAGGGAAATAAATAAATAAGCAAAAAAAATAGAAAATAAAGATTTTCTCAAAAAGAAAAAACCCAATGGTTGGGTGAATAGAAATTTTTAATATAAAGCTATTAATTTGATCAAATGTCCATCTTTTTTAGACAAAATAAGGTCAAATTCCCGAGGATAAATCGATCCAAGATCTTCAACAACTTCTCCACTTTCCCAAACCGAAAACACATCCGTCATATATAAGAAGGCCAAAAAGGTAATATCAAACTGTAATAATGATAAAAAATTAAATTAAAACCTAAACAATAACACTACGCAAGTACAAGAAACAAAAAAAAACGAATATTAAAATTTATTTTCTGTTATTTTGGATTTAACAAAAGAAATTCTTTTTGTGGTAAAGTTTTTTTTTCCCCTTTTCCCCCATTTCTTCCTGCTTGGTATGTGGTTACTCCATAATTTTTTGTTCATTGTGTACAATTATCTATTAAAATTATTGTTATACTTCAAACTCTGGACCCTTTGCTTGTTTTTTCAGCATATAGGGCTTATATGTGTAGTTTACGTATTTACAGGGTTAATTATATTTATTCCTGGTTGGGATTTTTAAACATCCATTTTAAAAATCTAATTGCTAAATAATATTCCTGTCTATTGCTTAAATACCTATTATTTGTCTAGCAGTTGTGCGACTGGCGCAATCCGGGGGTAGAGATAATTTTAAGTTACAATTTAGCAGGGGCAATAATCTTCATTACTCCGCATTTGGTGTGTGTCAGCAAGACAATTGAAAAAAAATCATAATTCTCTATTGGTTTAAAAAAATGGCAATAACAAACAAGGGAAGTCCATCACCAGCAAAATAGCATGTTAAGATAGAGGACAATTGGGCTATGATATTTAAAAATCCTTTATTGTGTTTCAATAAAAGTATCTTGCTTCGCCGTTTCAGACCACACAGGGTCCATATGCGATGCCCCCAGGGGCGTGGGGTGCCCGGTCGGAATCAGACAGTTCTTTGGGGGTTTGGTCACGGCAGCAGCGACCAGTCCGTGGCCCTGGGCGTGCAATAAAATGTGGGGCAAAAGTTTATAGGGAATAAGTTTATGACGCCACCCGTGGTATTCGTCAATAGCTCGTCGACGCTGCGATTCAGGTCCACTGGGCTGTTGATGACGCAGCAGAGATGTGGACAGCTCTCCACTGGTAGAGCTAGGCCCCAGGGCAGTTATAAGCTTAATTTTAAGATGGTAACGGTTGTAGTGCAGGGTTGTTGATGCAGTAAATTAATCTGAGGACACAGCAGGGTGCAGTATTCACACTTTACTCTCAGTCTTTAGGTTACAAACACCAGCTGGGTGCTGTATTCTCTGGGTCGGTGGTCCAGCAAGCTCTCGGGTAGTTTGGGGTACACATTACGTGGACCCGCTTCTTGTGTACCTTCTCCAGTCGTTTCTCCTGTGGGGTTAATGTCTTTCCTGCCCTGCACCTCACACACAGTGTCCCAAGCCAGCAGCCTCAGATCTATCGGGTGACGTCCTCCTAGTCACCTTGTTTATATGTGTCTCCCTTTTCAGCGAATGTGTGGTGTACTTGGCTGTTGCACATACAGTCACAACAGCCTCTGGTTTGCTAGCTGAGTCCTATAGTCTCTCCACAGTCGGGGGCCGGTCCCCCACTGCGACCTGGTCCCTCCACCCCGACTGCGGTCGGCCTGGATATGGTCACCATGGGTGTATTCCTCATGTCCCTGGCCCCTAAGATCCCTTCTTTTTCCTCAGGAGCTCCCTTCTTCACCACTGCTCCTTTCAGCTTCTCTCACTACTCCCCTTCCATCTGTCACACTCCCTTTCCACCTGAACTCAGGCTCCTCCCCCTTTTCTTGGGGTGGTGTGTGGTATTGGATGCACATATGCGAGCACCGGGTAGTGCCCCCTCCTTACCCAAGAGCTGGGTACCACACCTCTGGCTGAGGTGCAGTAATCCTGTGGCGACTGAACTCTCAGGGGTGCACAATTAGTCATAGCAAATAGCAACACAGGCACAGACAAAATAAATGCAAAAGGAAGGAAGTATAATTCACCCAATCATGATGAGACTACAATTAACACAATTATCACAAACACATGTGTCTGTAAAAAATCACGTAGTATACAAATAAAACACATACAGCTCTGGCAACAATTAAGAGACCACTGCACAATTTTATAAAATCAGCTTCTCTACATGTCTGACTGCCATTCCATTCCAGTGTCAGTTGAATTCCAACCAGAGTACACCTCATTCTACTTAATGTGCTTTGATTAAGTGATCATCTGAACCAAATCTTATTTAACGAAGGAAAGTATAAAAAACACTGCTGTGGTTTCCCAATCCTCAGGCATTAGGACAAGCTGGATGGCAAAACAAGTTCTAGTAATATCCCAAAAGTAATAGGAAAATGAAAAAACTAACTTTTAAAACCATGCCAAAGGAGTTGAAAGAAAAGTCTTAAGTGAGGAAAAGAAAGGCTCAATTCTGGCTTTACTAGCAGAGGGATACAGTGAGCGTCATGTTGCCTCCATCCTTAAAATTTCTAAAACGGCAGTTAATTACAACAAGGTCAAGCAGCAGACATTGGGACAACAAAGCTACAGACCGGCAGAGGGAGAAAACGACTCTCCACTGACCGGGGATGACAGTCATCTTTTTGAATGTCACTTAGCAACCGCAAGATGTCATCAACTGACCTACAAAAGGAATGGCAATGGCAGCTGGGGTGAAGTGCACTGCAAGAACAGTTCGTAACAGGCTCCTAGAGGCAGGGCTCAAGTCATGTAAAGCTAGAAAAAAGCCTTTCATCAATGAGAAGCAAAGGAGAGCCATGCTGAAGTTTGCCAAAGACCATAAGGATTGGACCATACGGACTGGGTAAGGTAATCTTCTCTGATGAGTCAAATTTTCAGCTTTGCTCAACACCTGGTTGTCTAATGGTTAGATGGAGACCTGGAGAGACGGACAAGCCACAGTGTCTTGCACCCACTGTGAAATTTGCTGGAGGATCCGTGAAATCTGGGGATGCTTCAGCAAGGCTGGAATTGGGCAGGTTAGTCTTTGCAAAGGACGTATGAATCAAGCTGCATACAAGGTTATCCTGGAAAAACAGTTGATTCCTTCTGCTCAGGCAATGTTCCCCAACTCTGAGGACTGGTTTTTCCAGCAGGACATTGCGCCATGCCACACAGCTAGGTCAATCAATGTGTGGATGTAGGACCACCACACCAAATCCCTGTCATGGCCAGCCCAATCTCCAGACCTGAACCCCATTAAAAACCCTCTGGAATGTAATCAAGAGGAAGATGGATAGTCACAAGCTATCAAACAAAGAAGAACTGCTTAAATTTTTGTACCAGGAGTGGCATACGGTCCCCAAAAGCAGTGTGAAAGACTGGTGGAAAGCTGCCAAGATACATAAAAACTGTGATTAAAAATCATGGTTTATTCCACAAAATATTGATTTCTGATCTCTTCCTGAGTTAAAACATTAGTATTGTTGTTTCTAAATGTTTATGAACTTGTTTTCTTAGCATTATTGAGGTCTGCAAGAACTGCATATTTTGTTATTTTTGACCATTTTTCTTTTTCTGAAAATAAACACAAAATTTATTGCTTGGAAATTTGGAAATGTTGTCAGTAGTTTATAGAATAAAAGAGCAATTTAGTTTAACTCAAAAATAATACCTATAAAGAGAAAAATCAGACAAACTGAAATTTTTGCCAGAGCTGTATATACATTGTACAACAGCAAAAGATGTAAATAGAATTATACAGAAGGTAATTGGATATAGCAACAAAACACTGCACGCAAAAATTGCACACATAAAAGCCTCCTGTGTGTAATTCACAACAATTCTCACCCCTCTCACTCCCAAAAAAAAAGAGTACAAGTGCAAGTTAAACAACAGTATAACATTTCACAAAATTCCCAATATTATCTAGTCAGATTTTTCATACACAATGCAGAGGAAAAAAACTGCAAATCTGTCAGTTTAATTTCATTATACTAAAATAATATAGGAAGTCTGTCTTAGGCCGGGGTCACATTGTGAGTGCAATGCGAGAAACTCGCGCAGGTCTCTCACATGAATACCCGGCACTGCCGCCGGCACTCAGACCGGAGCGTTCAGCTGCATAGAAATACATGCAGCCGCACACTCTGGTCCCGAGTGCCGGGTATTGATGCATGTTTTTGTTGGCATTGTAAAAGGATGGGGAATAGGTACTCAACTATCTTGCTAAGTATTTGGCATGAGGGAGGGACCTCCCAAATGTAGGAGTGAGATCCCTCACAAATTTAAAGGAAAAACTAAAGCCAAAACGCTTCTTGTGAACATATGCTAAAGGGGATATATATATATATATTTTTTAATTTGATTTTGCATTATATAATGTTTAATTATGAAGGAAAAATGTTTCTTAGCATTTTTTCCATTTAAAAAAATGTTGGTTCGGTCTTATTAAAAATCCGAAAATGGGCGCAAATAGTCTGACAACATTATTTCCAGATACCATATGTGAGTCAGAAAGGCATGAAGGCATCTTCTCCATGCTGTTCCCATTTAGTTTTAGCTCTTTCCCATCCATTTCAGCTTTTTCTCATGCCCCCAGACCGGTTTGTTGGGTCCAGCAGAAAAATATCGGCTTTCCCATTGACTTGTATTGGATTCATTATTCGGTATGAATACACAGATATTAGAAATTAATCATGATGATTTTCTCGAATCCGAATATTTCACTATTGCTATCTCTAGTAAACATCCATAAGACTTTGTACCTGCTATCCCTTTTATTTAACTTTACCAAGTTACATTCAGTAAAAACTGTTTTGAACAGAAGTCTCCTTTATTGAACTGTGGAACCTATGATCCTGGCCAGCCAACACCACCGAATACAGGTGTCCTGCACGGACACAACGCCAGCACACACGAGTACCTACACTCATCCAGGATATACACGTTAATGTGGACCGCTGGGGTGCAGGATGAGGAGACGAGTGCCTCGCCAGCACTACCGCTACCTAGCGATCATAATGTGTTTTGGAGAGTGTATTACATTAGTTACCAGCCGCCATCACAGCCGTTTCCAGCGCTGCTCCATCTACTTCAGCATCATGTAACTGTCATGGGTGATCGCCACGAGGATCGTCGCGATTACACACTCTGACTTCTCACAGCTGAGTTGCTGTTTCTTTGTGTTTGGTAATGAGGGAGTTAATTTTACCTATCTTTGCTAAGATTAGGTCCAGCCTCGCCCGGCTGCTTTGATTATGTTCTAATTAGCTTCCTTTATATCCCTCCAGTCTGCTTGTTAGATGCCGGTGAAAGCATTCATGTAGTCAGCAGACTGGATCGGTTCTGAGAATACTTAAGCTAAGAGCTCCTAGTTGTTTTTACTCTTAAGCTTATAGTTATCTCTGAGACCTTAGGTGTTCCTACTGTGTGTGAGTGTTGTATGTAAGACTTTATTTACTTTATTTCTTGTCTTTCTTGTATGTCTTTCTGTTCATTAACCGTTACCTGTTCATTCCCTTTGGTGGTAATCAGGGTCCTTCTTAGGACTAGATTACAGTTGGCAGGGATTGATAGGAGACAGGGTTTACGCTGGTGGCCTGGACCTCTGTACCTTTAACAGTACCTCCAGGTAGAGGGATTAGTTAGGACCCCAGTTTAGGGTCAGCATAGACCCCGGTCACCCTCTAGCCGGAGACAGCGTATAACGGATTCCGTATTGACCCACTGGACATTCTGTCAGGTAATTCTATGTTATCATATATCTATGCGCATGTTATATAGTTTGTTGCCCTTTTGATATAGATTACTGTCATCACATAAAATATACATTATATATATATAATAATATCTGCTATACGTGACATTTTCAACCGGCCCATACTAAAGATTCCCCCAGCTGTCATGGATCCAGTAGCCCATGGCCCGGCAGTTGCAGGGGTTGTCCATGGAGTTGGCAGACATTAAGTCCAAGGTTTTGTCCCCCCGGAGCAAACCAAAATTGACCCTAAGGTTGCTCTCCCGGACAGGTTCACTGGTGGGCGGGACAAATTTTTTACTTTCCGGGAGGCATGTAAATTGTACTTTCGGCTGCGGCCTCGGTCATCTGGGAGTGAAGAGCAGAGGGTGGGAATTGTTATCTCGCTCTTACAAGGGGACCCTCAATCTTGGGCGTTCTCTATTCCTCCAGGCTCCCCAGATCTCCAGTCAGTGGATCGATTTTTTACTGCCCTGGTCTGGTATATGATGATCCGGATCGAGTTTCCCTTGCTAAAAACAAAGTTACGTAAAATACGGCAAGGAAATCGTCCAGCGGAGGAATATTCTTCTGAGTTCCGTAGATGGGCAACAGATACTCAGTGGAATGACCCAGCCTTAGGACCAGTTTTGTCAAGGGTTGTCTGACAAATTAAAAGATGTTTTGGCTCAGTATGATTCTCCTCCATCACTGGAGGCTGCTATGGCCCTCGCTATTCCATTGATAGACGAATTCGGGGAAGATGCGAGGTAACTCCGCCTCCCGTGATGACTCCACCTACTACTAAAGTCCCTTATACTGAGGTTTCCCCTGGTCTGTTCTGGGGAAAACCCATGCAGTTGGGAGGGACATCTTTTTGTAGGAGGGAATCGGCGGTGCACCGCAAGACTAGAAGGTGTTTCTTTTCGGGAGGGGAGGGACATTTTGTTGGGGGGTGTCCATCCCGGGCCTCTTTGAGCAAAGGAGTTAACCTGGGAGGTGTGTATTTCGTCCCCAAATCCCTCTCAGTTTCTCGTGCCTGCGGAGGTGGTGATTGGTACTAGAACTGAGAGGATTTCTGTTTTTCTTGATAGTGGGTCCGGGGCTAATCTGGTGGACGCTCGGTTTGCCCAGGTGCATGGGATGCAACTGAGTGTATTGGCCAAACCGGGGGCCCTATAGTATCTATTGATTCTAGACCTCTCGGTCAAGGTAGCTTGGTACAAGCTGTTCATAACATAGATCTTCGAGTAGGGCAATACATAAAGAGCAATTGTCTTGTTATGTGTTGGAGGGTCTACCCACTCCTATTGTGTTGGGACTTCCTTGGTAGGCTAAACATAACCCAGTGATTGATTGGCAATCCGGAAAGATAAGCCAGTGGGGTGAATTTTGCAGGAATAACTGCAAAGAGCACGGTCATCGGTGCGGTTGTGCCTAGGACTTTGTCTCCTTTTCTGGAGGACTTTGGGGAGATGTTCTCAGAGGAGGGGTGTAAAGAGTTACCTCCTCATCGCGCATATGACTGCTCAATAAAGTTGCTTCCTGATGCCTTATCTCGTACTTTCCCAGGGGCCGGGAAGACGGATGATCCGGTTCCTATTCCTCAGGAGGGAGTTGTAGTGTCAGCTGTATGCTCTGAGCTTGAGGGGGAGGTATTGGGGGCTCGGGGGACGCCCCTGGGGGACTTCCAGGGAGACTGATAGTTCCAGATTGGTTAAGACTGAAGGTTTACGGGGAACCGTTACAAACGGATGGCTGATAGGGGGAGAGTTTCTGGTCTAGATCTGAAGGTGAACGATCTGGTTTGGTTGTCTACCAGGATATAAAACTTAAAGTTTCCTCCTGGAGGTTGGGTCCCAGATTCATCGGGCCGTACAGGATCAGTTCCATAATTAATCCTGTGGCATTTCGTCTGGACCTCCCTCCTACGTTTAAAATTCATAATGTGTTTCACAAGTCATTACTTAAAAAGTATGTGGCACCAGTCATACCGTCACCTCTACCTCCTCCTTCAGTGGTGGTTCAATGATAACGTGGAATTTCATGGGTCGAAAATCATTGACTCACGTCACAGTCGCCGATCCCTTCAGTATTGGTTCATTGGAGGGGGTATGGTCCTGCGGAGAGGACGTGGGGTCCCTGCGTCTGATGTTAACGCAGATCGATTGGTTCGGACCTTTCACACAAACTCACCCGGGCAGACCTGGCCCTGAGGGTCCGGAGTCCCCTCGTTAGAGGGGGGTACTGTCATGGGTGTATCGCCACGAGGATCGTCGCGATACACACTCTGACTTCTCACAGCTGAGTTGCTGTTTCTTTGTGTTTGGTAATGAGGGAGTTAATTTTACCTAGCTCTTTGCTAAGACTAGGTCCAGCGTCGCCCGGCTGCTTTTGATTATGTTCTAATTAGATTCCTTCATATACCTGCCAGTCTGCTTGTTAGATGCGGTGAAAGCATTCATGTAGTCTAGCAGACTGGATCGGTTCTGAGAATACTTAAGCTAAGAGCTCCTTAGTTGTTTTTACTCTTATAGCTTATAGTTTATCTCTGAGACCTTAGGTGTTCCTACTGTGTGTGAGTGTTGTATGTAAGACTTTATTTACTTTATTTCTTGTCTTTCTTGTATGTCTTTCTGTTCATTAACCGTTACCTGTTCATTCCCTTTGGTGGTAATCAGGGTCCTTCTTAGGACTAGATTACAGTTGGCAGGGATTGATAGGAGACGGGGTTTTACGCTGGTGGCCTGGACCTCTGTACCTTTAACAGTACCTCCAGGTAGAGGGATTAGTTAGGACCCCAGTTTAGGGTCAGCATAGACCCCCGCTCACCCTCTAGCCGGAGACAGCGTATAACGGATTCCGTATTGACCCACTGGACATTCTGTCAGGTAATTCTATGTTATCATATATCTATGCGCATGTTATATAGTATGTTGCCCTTTTGATATAGATTACTGTCATCACATACATATATACATATATATATATATTATATTATCTGCTAATACAGCGTGACAGTTAACACACCATAATTTACATAACAGTCTGTTGTATAAATATATATTTTCATTGTAGGTGAATCCTCAGAATGGACGGTGTTACTGATAATCTGACCACATCTACTACAACTTGGACAACGAATGGTAAGTTTATATTCCAAATTCTGTATTTCTCATGAGATTTTCAGTGCAGAGGATTCGGCTGTGGCTCCTGTATAATAACAGATGTGACCGGAGCCGAACATAGAGAACTGCACTGCAATCATTTATTAGTGACAGCAATAAACCCCCAAACCGCAGGGAGCGGATGCAAGTGCTCGATGTAAAGAACTTGGTTCTCAAATAACCTGTGAAGAAGTGATTTAATTACAATCCACAGCATCATATATGACGTTTCACTCCTTATAGGTCTTCTTCAGATAACTGTATAAGACAAATAACATACAGTCATCAAAAAAGGATGAACACAAGGAAAACGACAGCAAATGAACCCAAACCATGAAATACAGTTATGTAATAGAATATCTACAGTGGCTACCACACACATCAGTCACATCTTCTATTTAATCAGATGAAAATGCTAATAAGTAAATAAAAAATATCTACATTTAGCATCTGCATTGGTAAAAGATACCCAAAAAAATTTGAGAAAAAATATATAATATATATAATGCCAGTGAGAGATTATGTATAGAATTACATCAGATGCAGAGTGGGAGAGGAAAGTATCAACCCAATGTATCACAAGGGGACTAGAAAACCGCAAAAGAAACAGGACAGATGTCATCAGGGGGACTCTGGCCTTCTCAGCTCTGTGGCCTCTTCCATCTGAGAACATCCTGCCTGAAGCCTCACAATGGCGAGGTCCTGCCGATCAGTGGTTAGGTGTATTGGTTGCATGAAGTCAAAATGTGATACTGTGAGGAATTTAGGATCATCCTGAAACATCACTCGAAAGGCAAATATCCCTAACTTTGTAAGTAATAGTACTGTATATATACAGAATAATACAGATATGAGAATAGCACCCAGAATACAGGACAGGAGAAGTGGTACTGTGCATGTATATATATACAGAATAATACAGATACTGAGAATAGCACCCAGAATACAGGACAGGAGAAGTGGTACTGTGCAGTGTATAAATACAGAATAATACAGATACTGAGAATTACACCCCGTATACAGGACAGGAGAAGTGGTACTGTGCAGTGTATAAATACAGAATAATACAGATACGAAATTACACCCAGTATACAGGCAGGAGAAGTGGTACTGTGCATGTATATATACAGGATAATACAGATATGAGAATTACACCCAGAATACAGGACAGGAGAAGTGGTACTGTGCAGTGTGTATATAGAGAATAATACAGACACTGAGAATTACACCCAGTATGCGGCAGGAGAAGTGGTACGTGCAGGTAATAACAGAAAATACAGATACGAAATACCCCCCAGTTCGAGGGGGAGAAGTGGACTGTGCTGATATATATAGAAAAATACGCACTGAAATTACCCCAGTATACAGGACGGGGGAAATGGACGTGCAGTGTTAATACAGAATTCAATAGGGGGTGCACCCCCGTATACGGAGGGGAGAAGTGGCACTGGCAGTGTTAATACAGAAAAATACAGATCTAAAATTACACCCAGAACAGGACAGGAAAGTGGAATGTGCAGTGTAAAAAAGAATAATACAGAAGGGGGTTTCCCCCCGTATACAGGACAGAAGAAGGGCTGTCAGTGTTATTACAGAATAATACAGATAGGGGGATTAAACCCCAGTATACAGGACAGGAAAGGTACTGTGCAGTGAAAAAAACAAATAATACAGATATGAAATTTCCCCCCCGTATACAGGAGGGGAAAAAGGGGAAATGTGGTGTAAAAAATAGAAAAAAATACAAACTGAAATTTTACACCAGATAGGGGCAGGAGAAGTTGGTACGGCAGGTATATATGGGGGATAATACGATACTGGGAATTACACCCAGTATACAGGACAAGAATGGACTGTGCGGTTTATTAGAGAATAAACAGATATGAAATTACCCAGTAACAGAACGGAAGTGGTACTGGCAGTGTATTTAAAAAAATCAGATACGAGAATACCCCATATAGGGGAAGGAGGGGGGTATGGCAGTGTATGTATAGAGAAAAATACGATACTGAGAATTACACCCAGTTTAGGACAGGAAAAGGGGGTAAGGAGTGTATGTTAGAGATAATACAAAAAAGAGAATACACCCAGTATAGAGGACAGGAGAAGTGGTACGTGCAGTGTATATTACAAAAAAATACAGAACTGAGAATAGCCCCCCGTATAGAGGAGGGGAGAACTGGTACTGGCAGTTAGTATGGAAAATAAAACAGATACTGAAATTACACCCGTAAGGGAAAAGGGAAGTGGTACTGTGGATAGTATACAAAATAATACGAACGAAATTAAACCCCAGTTCCGGGGACAGGAGAATGGTACTGGCAGTGTAATATAGAGATAATCAAATAAATTTTACCCCCCTTATACGGGCAGGAAATGGACTGTGCAGTTAATATATACAGAATAATACAGATAGAAATTACACCCGCCGGGGGAGGGGGAGAAGTGGTACTGTGCAGTGTATAATACAAATAATCAGATATGAGAATAGCACCCAGTATACAGGAAAGGAGAATGGTAGTGCAGTGTTATATAGGAAAAAACAAAAAACTGGTTAACCCAGTATACAGGGGGGGAAAACCCCGGAGTGTAATAAAGAAAAAACGAAACGGAGAATTACACCAGATACAGGACTGGAGAGTGAACTATGCAGTTTTTAATACAAAAAAATACAGCCCTGAGAATTACACCCAATACAGGACAGGGAAGTGGTACTGTGCATGATATATAGAGAATAATACAATACTGAAATTAACCTGTATACAGGACAGGAGAAGTGGTACTGGCAGGAAATATACAGAATTTTACAGATACGAGAATTACACCCAGATAGGGAAAAGGGAAAAGGGGGTACTGGCAGTGTATTTAGAAATAATACGAACTGAGAATTCCCCCCTGATACAGGAAGGAGAAGTGGTATGGCAGTGTATATATACAGAATAATCAGTACTGAAAATTACCCCAGTTACAGGACAGGGAAGGGGGTACTGGCAGTGTATATTAGAAAAAATACAGATACTGAAATTACACCCTGTATACGGCAGGGAAGTGGACTGGCATGATATTACAGAAAATACAATCTGGAATTACCCCAAAACGGGGGGGAGAAGTGGACTGTGATTTTTAAATTTAAGAATAATACAGTAGAGAAAAAAAAACCCCTGTAACGGACGGGAAAAAGGGTTGTGCAGTAAAATATATACAGAAAAACGATACGAGAATTACCCCATATAAGGAGGGGAAAAGTGGTATTGCATTTTTTTATATACAGAATAATACAATACTGGGAATTAACACCCAGTATCAGGACAGAAGAAGTGGGTACTGTGTGTTTATATAAGAAAATAAGAAAAGGAATTACCCCCAGTAAACAGGCAGGAGAAGTGGTACGTGCAGTGTTGAATACAAGAAAATACAGATATGGAATTACACCCAGATACAGGAAGGGAAAGTGGTACTGGCAGTGTATTTAAAGAAAATACTGAAACTGAGAATTACCCCCCGTTATCAGGACAGGAGAAGTGGACTGTGCAGGTTTTATATACAGAATAGTACAGTACTGGAAATTACACCCATACACGGACAGGAGAAGTTGTACTGTGCAGTGTATATATACGAATAAACAGATACGAGAATTAACCCCTTTACGGGACAGGAAAAGGGTACTGGCAGTGTAATATACAGAAAATACAGAATGGAAAACACCCAGTATCGGACAAAAAGTTTCGGGCGTGTTTATATGGGAAAAATACAGAAACTGAGAATTACCCCCAGATAGGGGAAGGGGGAGAAGGGTATGTGCATGTTGTTACAGAAAAATCAGAAACTGAAATTACACCCAGTATGGGGACAGGGGAAAGTGTATGGCAGTGAAAATATAGAGAAAAACCAGATACTGAAATTCCCCCCTTTTGGGGACGGGAAAAAGGGTACTGTGCAGTGATATTACAGATAATACAGTACTGGAATTCACCCGATACGGGACAGGAGAAGGGTACGGCCCAGGTATATTAGAAATAATACAGATACTAAAATTACACCCTGTATACGGAAAAGGAAAAGGGGGGACTGTGCGGTAATATACAGAAAATACAGATCTGAGAATTTCCCCCCAGTAACAGGACAGGAGGAAGGGGGTAGTGCATTTTAAATATACAAATAATACAAACCTGGGAATTACCCCAGTAACAGGCAGAAGAAGTGGATTGCAGTGTTTTTATAGAGAATAATACATTTTCTAAAAATTACCCCCAGTATCAGGCAGGGAAGTGGTACTGTGCATGTATGTATACAGAAAAAAAATACGGGAATTACACCAGTAACGGACGGAGAAGTGGTACTGTGCAGTGAAATAAGAAAAATAATACAGAACTAAAAATTACCCCTTTTTCAGGAAACAGGGAAGGGTACTGTGCAGTGTAATATACAGAAACCCCGATATGAGAATTACACCCAGTACCGGACGGAGGGGGGTACTGTGCAGTGTATATATACGAATAATAAGTACTGAGATAGCCCCGTTACAGGACGGGAAAAAGTGGTACTGTGCGTTATATAAGAGAATAATACATTTTAGAAATTTCCCCCCCCAGTATACGGACAGGAGAAGGGTACTGTCAGTGTATTTTCAAAAAAAAAAGATACTGAAATTCACCCTTTAAACAGGACAGGAGAAGGGGGTTACTGTGCATGATTAAGAAATAATACAGATACTGAAATTAACCCTGTTACAGGACAGGGGAATGGTACTGTGCAGTGTATATTCAGAAAAAAAAATACGGAATTACACCCCAGTACACAGGACGGAGAAGGGGGTACGTGCATGTAAAAATAAGAATAATACAGATCTGGATGCACCCAGAATACGGACAGGAAAAATGGTCTGTGCAGTGATATAACAGAATAAACAGATACTGAGATTACACCCAGTTACGGGACAGGAGAGGGGGTACGGCAGGTATAATAGAGAATAATCGTTCTGGAATTACCCCCAAAAATCGGACGGGAAAAAAGGGTACTGTGCAGAAAAATATATGAAATAATACGATACTGAGAATTACACCCTGAATACAGGACAGGAGAAGTGTACTGTGCAGTGTATTATAGAGAATAAAGTATTGAAAATTCCCCCTGTATCAGGACAGGAGAAGTGGTTTGCAGGTATTATACGAATAATACAAACTGGAATTACATCCAGTATACAGGCAGGAGAAGGGAACTTTGCAGTTTTTTAATACAGAAAATACAGGTACGAGAATTACACCCAGTAAAGGGACGGGAAAAAGGGTACGTCATTTTTAAAAAAGAGAATAATACAGAACGAAAATTTTTTATTTTTGGGGTAGCTGAGGATTGCAGGTAAAAAAGGCAATACCCAAGCATTGGGGAATCTGGGGGTTTGCGTACCTCCCCAACACCACAATAGAGGCAGCCTTTTTTGGGCGTTGCTACTTGGTCCTAGACGCCTGTCACAGCCTGAGAAACTAACTACACCTAAAGAAAAATGGGGAAACTATCTCCCCCCGGGGCAAACCCCAAAGTAATAGACCCCCAAACATGTAAGGGGTTAGACAAGAGGAAATACGACACAGAAAGAAAAAGAATGAGAAAAAAGCTGGGGCCCAAACATCTAAATAAAAAGGCAGGAAGGGCACTTTGCAATCCCGGGGAAAAACCCCAAAAAAAAAACCAACCTATAATTTCAAAATCCCCTGAGATACACGACCTTACCCCCTAAATTTTGTTTCTGGGGTAAAAAAAAAAAAACAGCACCACTGAAAAAACGGGGGAAAAAAAAGAACAAAATCAGTGGCTGAACTAAATGAAAGGGGAGAAGCCCCCGGGGGGGGACCAGAAGGCCCTAAAAAAAGTCAGGACAAAATGCAAAAAAATAGCAACAAACAAAAGAAGAAAAATTTATCTGGTAGCGGAAAACAGACACGAACAGCGGGCTACAAGGGAAATGGAATAAGGGTTTTTGCCCCGAACAATTGATCCCCCGGCAACCCTGATGGGAAAATGACTCCCTTATATAAGACCAGCGAAAAAAACCCGTTCCCATCCTCACAATTTTCACTAGTACCGCTTGAAAACCCCACGGGACCCCCCCAAAATTTAAAAAAACCCTTCAAAACATACCCCCCCCTTTAGGAGGGGTCACCCAACCCATTTGAGAACCGGTCGGTCAGGTGGTTTTATGATCGCAGGATAAGTCTCCTAGCATGGATGCCAAAAAAACACCAAGAATTGTCTTCCTCCCCCAAACCCCCCTTTTTTAACCAAAAAACTGGAGTCTTCGCTAGAAAAAACAGAAAAAAATTTTTTTCAACCACATACCCCCGATTGCCCTAACCAAAAAAAAGGGGCAGGGGCACAGTAGCAGGAACCCTGGTAAAAACCCTTAACAGGACTTGTGGAA